>QEPC01008364.1:7641513-7687536 GCA_003113815.1 Sphenodon punctatus | reverse complement strand
GTGTTTCCCTGTGTTTGGGGTTTATACATGATTTATTTTAAGCTTGATGTGCATGTAGACTGTTTTCTTCCATCTGATGTTAACCCTGGGAACTCTTTGATGCTGTGTTGTGCCAGTGTTTTGCCAGTGTTTCCCTGTGTTTGGGGTTTATACATTATTCATTTTAAGCTTGATGTGCATTGTAGACTGTTTTCTTCCATCCGATGTTAACCCTGGGAACTCCTTGCTGCTGGGTTATGCCCTGGCTCCGCCACCAGCTCGCCAGCCCAGACGGCCTTACTGCCCCTCCGAACTAAAAACCCACCAGCTGCCCCTGCACCTCGTGGTGGGGCTGCACAGGCCAACCAGACAGAAGGCAGCCCTGTGGCCCCACATTAGTCTGGGTGAGGCAACAGTAGCCCATGATGTCTCACCTGCCTTCTCCAGCCAACGCATCATGTAGCACCAGGCGCCTGCCTCAAGGCTGAGGGCGAGCATATGGCAGCCACCAGGCCAACGGTCAGCTGCACTGTGAGCTAATGTGGTCTAGTGTGGGATAACGTCTCATGTGGCCTTAACCATAGATCTGCTAGTCTGCAACTCCCAAGAGATAGGAGGAAGCGACTGCCTGTGATTTATAATACTTCATAAAAACACCATAATACATCCTCAAACGAGAAATCAAATATGGTAGTTGCCCTCATCTATCATGAATGCAAAAGGCAGAGCCACAATCTGCTTTTGGCTTCTGCAGCTTTTTATTGCGGAACGGGGCTGCAAACCCAGTTCAAGATTTTGCAAATGTTTTAATGAAAATTTGCCCTGTTAAAATAGAATTACTTGGTATAGCTTATTTTTTTAATTACCTCCTCTGATTCTAAAAGGTTGATTTTACCTTTTATGTCTTGCTCCAATACCCTGTCTTTTTGATCTTTTTGATTTAACCTTTTTAATTGTAGATATAGCTCGTTTACTTGTTCCCTTTTTCTTTTTTTCCAATAGGCTACCTGGGATATAAAATGACCCCTGAGCACCGCTTTTGCTGTTTCCCAGATCAGCTGTGGGGATGTTTCTTCCGCCATGTTATTTTTAATAAAGTCTTTGAATTCTTCCTTAATTTTGTCTATTATTACTTGGTTGGAAAGACAAGTTTTGGGGAGTCTCCAACCCGGAGTTGTTCTTTTTTTTTCTTTCTTTCTTCCCATTTAATCTTCAGCACTAGAGCACACTATGATCTGTAAAGGCTGCCAGCCTAGTTATACATCCTGCTATACTTCCCATCCCTTCCCCTGAGGTCATGAAATGATCAATCATGGAGCTAGTCTGATGTCTATTTAGAAGGAGAAGTCAGTCTCATTTGGGTGTAATGTCCACCATACATTTATCAACCCATTTTTTTCTAGCAGTTTTTTAATTTTCTTTTGGTGGGGTTCCATTTGTAGGCCATTTGATGTATCTAATACAGTTAGCGGACAACTGAAGTCTCCTCCCAGTATTACCTTTCATTAGATCAGAAAAAGAGAAAGAGGTTTTAACAGCAGAGGCCATGTTAAAATATTTTGCACAGTGTATAAGTCACAGAACCCAGCGGAAGATAAGATACAGGCATTCCTAGAAGCAGTTGAGTTACCTAAGCTATCTGGAAAAAAAATAAATATTTAAGTTGAATGCCCCAATCACTGGAGGAGACAGCTCAGGTGATCAAGGATTTGCCAAAAAACAAAGCATGTGGCCCTGATGGTTACCCAGCTGAATTCTTTCAAAGTTTCGCAGATGAGCTGGCTCCAATCCTAACCCAAGTATATAACTCATGTTGCACAGAAGATAAAATGCCTGAAACATTTTACGAGGCCAACTTTGCACTCTGTCCAAAACCAGGGCGTGACCCAGAGTGCTGCGGAACATACAGACCAATCTCACTTCTTAATTTGGATTTTAAGATATTTTCAAAAATCCTGGCCAACAGGTTATTTAGTATAATAGACTGCCTAGTTGGAATGGATCAGTCAGGATTTTTACCAGGCAGACTGGGAATAGGCAATATAAGGAAAGTAATTAACATTATCTATCTAATTCAAAAAGAAAAGATACCTGCAGCCATTAGATCGCTCGATGCTGAAAAGGCATTTGATTTTATAGAACATAAATATCTATTTGCAGCACTAAAAAAAATGGGAATAGAGGAATCATTTCTAGAACTTATTAAAATAATATACAAAGCACCGGGAGCCTAGTTGATAGTGAATGGAGAGAAAACACCATTTTTTTATTTAAATAGAGGAACAAGACAGGGGTGTCCTCCCTCCCCTTTACTATTTGACTTGGCATTAGAATCCCTACTGTCAGCAATCAGACAAACGCAGGACATTCGAGGAGCTCAGGCAGATAAGGACCAATATAAACTGGCAGCTTATGCTGATGACACGATTGTGTTTATGACTGTCTTTCTACAACTCAGAGGATTTTGGACAAATATCAGGTTATAAAATTAACAAAGATAAATCCCACAAGTTACTATTTAATCAGCATCATATGCCTAAAGAAGACCTGAAGAAGCTTAGCCCATTTAGATTACAAAAACACAATATTAAATATTTAGGAGTAAACATCCCTAAAAATTTGAAACAGCTATACAAAATAAATTACCTGAACCTATTGGAATAATACAAAAATAGACTCCAGTCATGGCAGAATCTACATATATCTTGGGTGGGGCATATAAACCTAGTTAAGATAATACTTCTTCCAAGGTTTCTATATGTAGTATTGGCACTGCACATAGAACTTCCAATACAATTCTATAATATGTTTAATAAAATAATAACGGGCTTCATCTGGAAAACCACTGCCCTAGAATTAGAAAATCCACAATGTTTACCCAGAAAGAAAAAGGTGGACTGAGTCTGCCAGACATTAAGCTGTACCACTGGGCATCAGGCTTAAGGACAGTTAAGATGTGGATAAAGGAGGTGGACATTCTAATTTCAAATTGGGTACAGTTGGAGCAATTCCTACACCAGGTAGTAAACTTTAAAAAATGGATAATGGAGGGTGTAAAACCCATGCAGGTCACAGATAAGGAACACCCATTTGCGGGCTGGACCCTGAGAATCTGGTCTAACTGTATTAGGAGACTAGATATTATGCAGGGGAAATCACCATACACTCCGATATTCTGAGATATCACAAAAAGCTGCGGATTCAAAAAAGATATGAAAGATAAATGGCATAAGAAGGGATTTGTAAGAGCAGCATATCTCTTTAATAACGGGCTGTTTAATACACAGGAGTAGTTAGAGAACACCCTAAAAGAGAAAATCCCCTTCCTTGACTATATGAAATTAAGGTCAGTATTTTCCAAGACGGAGGAAAAGGTACACTTTAATAGAGAAAGATCAGGTTTAGAAAAAATAGTCATGGACAATACAGACGAGAGCAAAGTTATGTCAAGAATTTATAGAGAGTTATACAAGGTTTACCACCCACTGGACACAAGTTATTTGGCCCAATGGGGACGGGACCTGGGGAGGGTCATGACTGAAGAGGAGGAACAAAAAATATGGTATACAATGAATAAATGCTCATTTGTTGTTCAATAAAAGAACAACAAATCAAACTGAGCCTAAGGATGTATATGACTCCTCAGAAGCTGAACCAAATCAATAAAAACTACCCCAACTTATGTTGGAGAGGGTGCCACTGACAGAAGGCATGCCATCAGTTGAGACTGGCTGCGATCCATATAATAGCTTGTTCGTGGAAGTCAGCTCAAGGCCTTACAAGAACAAAATGGAGGAATAGACTATGGTATATAATCATGATGGAGCGAGTTATGGCGGAGATTGAGGGCAAAATGGACCATTTCGATCTTGTCTGGAATCCATGCTCGAACAGTATTATGGCCTTATGCGAAGGCAGAAGCAAAGCCCCTACAATTTGTCTGAGAGACATTTGAACATCCACAAGACAAAAAAAAAGGGAAAAAAAAGAAGATGGTGATGAACTTGGTGTCATGAGCTATGGTTATAAGGGTTTATATTGTTGTGTGTTTGTATTTATGGTTTTGGTGTACGTGTATATAATTTAAAAATTAATAATAAAAAAATGCCCTGTTTTCCGGCAGCACATTTACACATTTACGCACAAACCCATCTGCATTCTGCTCTGCATAGATATCTCCTGTTCAGCCATCTCCATTTGGAAGAGAGCCCATTGCTCTTTATTTGAGAATCAAACACAGATGCAATTTACATTCATTTCATTTTCAATTTATACCCCACTGTATCCCCTTGAGGCTTGGAAGGGGTGAATTTCCTGAAATGAAATCCTAATGTAATAAGGGGTCACAATAATGTTATCCCAGTTCTCCATGGTGTGCATGAATGCCAGAGCAACCAAAGACACAGCCTTATCACGGGAATTTACAATCCTCATAGCCTTGTCCCACAGAAGTCACTAGTAAAGTGCAAACATTTCTCCAGAGTGGTATTAGAATTTGCAGGGGGCAAGAACGTGGAGGGGAAAGACTTTCTGGAGGGGGAGACCAGAACTGCCAAGCTGATGGGGCAGGGCTTACCTAACTTGGGCAGCAGGGGGTACCATACCTCAGTGTGGCCATGGGGCTTTGCTGCGGCAGGATGCAGGGAGGTGAGACTTACCAGTCCTGCCTGAGTGCACTGTGAGTGGGAAAGCCAGTTCTACCCTGACCACTCTCAGAGTGCTCCTTCAGGCCTGCCCCTTGCACTGCGCAGTCCACTCTCTCCACAACCCTGGCTTTCCTGCCCCAGAGTGCCAGGTGGGAAAAGCCTTTCACAGACACTGTCGCTGCTTCAGGTGGGGGCAGCCTAGCTGGGTGGTGCGGTGCCCGTTAGGTTGCTCCCCCCACTTGAGATAGCAGCACTGCAAGGGCCCTAGGCAGCACAAGGCCCAGGGCCTCTGTCTTCTTTGCCCTACCCTAAGGCTGCTTTTAGACGATGGTGGCGGCGCCCGCGCTTGTTTTTCAAAACTACCGGGAGGCGGGTTTACACGTGACACTGCGCAAGCACATCGCATGTGTGGGCGCCACACATTTATTTCCGGCCGTGAGCTGACCGGGTCGCCGATTGAGGGTGGACATACACGGCCGGAAATGGACACGCGTCACTCACACATGCGCATAATCGGCGGTGGTGTCACGTGTAAACCCGCCTCCCGGTAGTTTTGAAAAACAAGCACGGGCGCCGCCGCGATCATCTAAAAGCGGCTTAAAATTAGCCCTGCATTTAATCAACAATAATGGCAAACTGGTTAAAACACTCAGCTCTTATATCTGAAAGTTGTGGGTTCAAGTCCCAAAGGGCTGCCTCATGTCCACTGAGCTGTAAGTAGACCCCTGACCCACTGGGCTGAGGAAGCCAACAGGTATCACACCCAACACCACTCTCTCGTGTATCACACGCACAACACAGACGGGCATGTCTTAGCCACGATGGCCATTGGCCAATCAACAAAGTTCAGGAATGGACCTTGACTTCAATTCGAAAAAGAAATTGTTGTAGCATCTCAGATCTGCAAACTGAACTCTGAGCCAAAGACATCTCTTCGATAAGAACATAAGTAATGTCACACTGGGTCAGACAAATGAATCATCGAGCCCAGCATCCTGTCTCAGACAGTGGCCAATCTTGGGCTGTTTTCAGACGAGCGTGCGATGTGCTCGCGCAGGGTTTCAAAAACCCCGCGAGGAGAGATTAGACGAGACGCCGCCAGCAATCGCGTGCATGACACGGCGACGCACATTCTTTTTAAGCCGCGAATGACCTACCTCGATCAGACTCCTGGTCAGTTCACGGCTTGAAAAGAATGCGCGTCGCCGTGTTATGCGTGCGACTGCCAGCGGCATCTCGTCTAATCTCTCCTCGCGGGGTTTTTGAAACCCCGCGTGAGCGCACCGCGTGCTCGTCTGAAAACAGCCTTGGTTGCTTGGGAGAAGTACCCAACAGGTCACAATGGGCAAGCCATTCCCTGTTGGTGGTCACTCCCAGCTCCCAACAGTAAAAAGTTACATCCCCTAAACCTACTTGGCTAATAACTGTTAACGGACCTACTCTCCAAGAACTTATCCAATACTTTTTTAAAACCCATGACCACATCCTCTGGCAACAAACACCACAAGTTAATTGTGCATTGAGAGAAAATACACTTTAATTTGTTTTAAATCTGCTACCAGTTAGTTTAATGGAGTGTCCCCTTGTTCTAATACTATTGGAGAGGGAAAATAACTTCCTTTTTTACTCGTTCCACACCATTCATGATTTTATGCACTTCCATCCTATCCCCTCTCAGTCGTCTCTTCCCCAAGCTGAAGAGCCCTAACCTATCAAGCCTCTATTAATACGGGAGCCGTTCCAAATCCTTGATCATTTTTGTTGCCCTTCTCTGTACCTTTTCTACTTCTACTATCTCTTTTTTTGAGGAGGGGCAGCCAGAACGGCACACAATATTCAGGGTGCAGTCGCACCATAGGTTTATATAGAGGCATTATGATATTTTCAGTTTTGTTCTCTATCCCTTTCTGAATAATTCCCAACATCCTGTTTGCTTTTTTAATGGCCGCTGCCACACACTGAGCTGAGGATTTCAACGTATTGCCCACAATGACTCCAGAATCCTTTTCCTGAGGGGTAACTCCTAATTAAGAACCCAGCATTGTGTACGTATAGTTTGGATTATTTTTCCCTATGTCCATCACTGTGCACTTGTCAACATTAAATTTCATCTGCCATTTAGATGCCCAGTCACTAAGTTCGGCAAGATCCTCCTGCAATTCTTCACAGTCCACTCGGGTTTTTACTACCAACTGTCATGATTTGATCACCTCACTCTTTACTCCATTTTCCAGCCCATTAATGAATATATTAAACACCACCAGTCCCAGTACAGATCCCTGGGGCACTTCTCTACTTGCTTCTCTCCATTGCGAAAACTGCCCATTAGTCCTACTAGTTGCTTCTCATAGAAGAGGTGATCCTAAGCGGATTGCTCAAGGAGCGAGTGGATGGGTAGATTTTTTTCCACATAGTATTCAGACAGGATAGCTACAAAGTGGTCTAGTTCCATATGGTCTGAATACACCCAAAGCACTAAATATTTTCAGTGCTCATGGTATAAACCAATGCATCCTAATGAAACCCAAGGTCATGCCATCCAAAATTGCTTTTTACCTCCATTTACTCAACCCCAACTAAATACATTTTTAAAAACAATCCTCTAACATCACTGCTTCACACCCAGTCCAAGCCAATAGTAACTGAAAGCTGTTTCCCTGGAAGGGCTGTTCATTCATTTGGGGGAAATGAATAAGCTTATGGGCTCTATCCAGTCCCCTTCCATGGTGAATAGGAGCTTTTTCATAGACTTCACTGGAGCCAAGATTTGACACCCACAGAGGCAGAAAGAAAAGATACACAAGTTAGCAGTTCTGAAGCAATCCAGTTTCTACTTCAGTCCAGAGATAGCCAAGGTTCAGGTTGGCAACATAAAGTCCAATGCTGGTAGCAATATCAATTGTGTTGTTTATTTATTCGAATTTATACTCTGCCCTTCCCATTACGGCTTATGGAGAACCTATTATGTTAGCACTGTTACTGCTCCTTTGAGGTGAATTTCAGAACACACTTATTGGGGGAGGGAGGGGGAATCTTCCTCTAAGCTCTTGAGATCCTTTTACCCAATAGATGCCCCTAAATCCAGAGTTTTGGTACATTGGCTGGACAATACAGAATATCTCTGAGTTGCAGATGCCATATCTGAAATTTATTTCTGTGGGGTTGGGGAAACTGAATGATTGGATTGCGTTCTCCAGAATTTTCCAGCAGAATTAAACGTACTTGAAGACAAAGATTTCTGGAAATGCCCTCCCCATTGAAAAAATTGTATCCAATTTCCTCTGTCTCACAGTTCCACCTAGATGCCCAGGTGGCGGCTGTGGCAAGAAGTGTATTCGGTAAATTACATCTGGTCGGCGTCTTCGGCCTTAAAGCTCAGACTCCGATCTTGCCACCGTCATCCATCCATTCATCACTTTGAGATTGGACTACTGCAATGCACTCTACGTGGGGGTACCCTTGGTGACGACCCAGAAACTGCAGCTGGTGCAGAATGCGGTGGCCCGCTTCCTGATGGGGACGGGCCGCCAGGAGCACATTACACCGGTGCTTCGTTCTCTGCACTGGCTGCCTATAGTCTTCCAGGCCTGATTCAGGATGTTGGTTATTACTAGGGATGGGACACCGGGGAGAATACCAGATTTATCGGTATCGGATCTCCCCGGTATCGGATTTACCGGATTTTTAAAATTGGCCGCTTTACCGTTTTTTTTTACATTGCGGACATTTACTTCAATGGCCGCGATGTAAAAAAACCGGTAAAGTGACCAATGTTAAAAATCCGGTATGCCGATGATCATCGGATT
This sequence comes from Sphenodon punctatus, assembly GCA_003113815.1. Classification (NCBI taxonomy): domain Eukaryota; kingdom Metazoa; phylum Chordata; class Lepidosauria; order Sphenodontia; family Sphenodontidae; genus Sphenodon; species Sphenodon punctatus. The sequence goes on along the minus strand of QEPC01008364.1, from coordinate 7,679,105 downwards.
AATCCGATATACCTGATTATCGGGTGCATCGGATTTATCCGATACCGATATTCCCACCCCTAGTTGCTAACCTTTAAAAGCCCTGTACGGCTTGAGCCCCTCCTATCTGTGGGACTGCCTTATCCCTTGTGTCCTGGAATGGTTCCCGCGGTCAGCCAGAGATGCTCTCTTGGAGGTCCCCCGGGTTTTCCAGGAGGCTACGTTCAAGAGGGTGTTCTTGATAGCCGTGCCGTGGCTATGGAATTCCCTCCCGAGAGAGATTTGACTCTCTCCGGACCTTCCCTCCTTCCGTAGACAATGTAAGACCTGGCTGTTTCGCCAGGTATTTTTATATTTCGTATAAAAATAAATAAATAAAGTTTGTGGGGTTACTATGACCCCACCCCCCAGTGTCAGGGATAGCACATTTGCAAGCAAGATAACATCTAGCTGTTAACAAGTGTTAACATCCCAATGTTCTCTCCATTTATAAGCAAACAAAGATAAAGTGGGTGATACCTCACTCCCAAACAGCTTGTCTGCATTTCAAGAGCCTGAGCTATCAGGAGCTTGTCTGCATTTCAATAACCGGCTGCCATAGTAACTAATGGTGGGGTCAGTGACCCTTTCAACCTAATAGGATAATTTTTTTCAACACACCTTGCAAGTAAAAAAAACATTATTGAAGCTTCACACTATGAAAAGGTTAACTGCTGTGTAAAGAATCTAAAGATACAAGTTTGTTTTAAGTTGGTAAATGGAGTTTTCCATTTGGGGTATAATTGAGCACCCAATGCACTTGTAATGAAATTCTTCTGTACATAAATAAAATGGCATGCTTTGAAAGCAAACAAAATCTACATTGTGTTTGGGGCAAATATGACCCCGTATGCCTGAGCATATGTTTTTTTCATTTCCCCATGCATTCCAATAGGGGTCAATCATACCTCATACATATTCTAGCATTTACCTTCAATTTAAAAAAAAAAAAAATACAACTAGGTGGGGGGCACAAATCAGTGGGGCACAACTGTCACCGTTATCCTTGCGGACTACATGAAATATGAAGTGGTACAGGTTTGCAAAAAATGATTCAGAAATTTTTTGGTACAACTTCTGCGGTATCATGAAACCCAATAGTCGGAGGAAGGGTAAAGGTCTGGCATCCTTTTATTAGATGCTTTCCCGAAGATAAAGAAGGAGGAAGGGAGAGAGAGAGAGAGAGAGAGAGAGAGAGACGGGTTCCACAAAGCCAGCTTGCAAAATGGTCAACAACATCTTTCCAGGAAGGAAGTGCATTTCATAACAGCTTTTTAAACACGCCCGACCGTACAAGTTTATTACCCTGTATTACTAACACATACAAAAGCCACTGACTGAAGCTTAGGAAGCTGTAAGTACTTCAGCCTGGGAACGGCTTCACACACATTCACCAACAGCATTGAACTTGGTAACTCTCCTCCCAGCAATGAGGAACTGTCAAGTGTTTGCAGAGATGGCCCCATGAGGTAGGGATTCTGAGAAGGGTTTCGCTCCAGTGATTAGGCATTACACAGCCTCTTGGTCATAGCTCAACCTGACACCCCAAATAAAGTTTCATTTCCTGGACTGTCTGGGTGAAGACTGGACTGGCAGCAGTCCCTGCTTGGAGCACAGAACTGAGATGGAAGTCTCCGGAGAACGGGTTTGCTCATGGGCTTTAGTTGCAGGGTGGAAGGGGGTGTTATTGTACCCGCCTGGCTCTTGCCCAGCCTCACTGCTTTCTGAGCATCGTAACATTATGGCGGTCAGAAAATGGGTGTGGTGACATCCGCAGCTTTCCTTTCCCTTGCCCCCAACCCAAATGTAATCCTGCCAGTGTCTGGGGGCATGCTTGTAGAATGATCTATTCTTCCATTCAGCTAGGCCAGGATTACTCCCACAGAACTGTTTATATTATGTTAATTGTATATGTATTGAGCTGGGCCCCCTGCGTGGGAATACACCCAGGAATGTATTTTTTCACTTGTTGTAAGCCGCCTCGAGTCGCTTGAGAGAGCACGGGATATAAATTAAATGGAAAATGGAAATGGAAAAAAACTGTGCCCGTTAGGATTACTACCTTCCTCTTGGCTTTCACTTCAAATGGGAGGGGCCATATTAGAGGGGTTGGAGCCGAAGGGCGGTCAGACCCCTTTTTGACATAGCTCCACCCCTTACAGAGCATCATGGGATCATGACACTCCACGGGGGCAGGGTCACCTCAGAAAATGGGCTGGAAAGTACCGATAGCCTCCCCCTTTTGGACGTCACCTCCTCCTGCCATCACCCTTCCTTCCCAGAAGCCCCAATTTCTTCAAGCTACTGGGTGTGTGTCCCTGGCTGGCCCAGAGAAAAATTGGGACTTTCCCCCAGAGCCTTGACCCAGAGCACCCGGGCAAAACTTAGAGGTGACAACCTAGTGCCTATGGTAGCATCATAATTCTGCCTCCAGAGCCTACCGGGGGGGGGGGGGGGGAAGGAAGCTCAACTTAGCATTTCTGAAGCAGTTCAGTTTCTGTTTGAGTTCGGGGCCAGATGAGGTTCAAGTGGGGTCTTACTGAATTCAAGATGCCTTGCCCGTTACTTAATCACGGGCCTTTGAAACAATTTCCTTGCTTCCTTGGGAGCAGACAGAGCGCATGAGAAATGGTGTCAAAGCTGCTTTACAATTAGAGAGGAGGTGGCGAGGTTAAAAAGTGCATAGCATCCAATAGAAGAACTGTGAATCTCAGCTCAAAGCCTTCAGGAAACCGAAGAGTGGCAGATGTGTGAGTGCCTTGTTGGGATGCAGAAGTCAAGTCAATTTCTGATCAAATTAAGGACCAGCAAACTCAAGGGAGACCCAGCTGCCATGAATGCTGGCATGCTGAAAGACTGCAAACCAGCACAAGTGGTCACCTGCACCAGATGAATTCGACAGCAGCTAAGGGAGGGCAGCCAACCTTTTGCAGATGGCACCTCTCTATAAGAACATAAAAACCTAAGTTGTGCCCTACTGGGTCAAGAATAATGGTCCATCAAGCCCAGCATCATGTCTCTGACAGCAACCACCCTCAGTCACTTCGGAGCAGTACCCAATAGGTAATAATGGCGCAATCCATCTCCTGCTGTTCACTCCCAGCTCCCCAGAGTCAGCAGTTGTATCCTCCAGCCAACTTGACCAATAACCATTAGGAAGCCATTGTGCACAAGAAAGCCATGTGCCCACACTTGCTTCCAGCAGAGATACACAAGTGCATGATAAAAAAACCAAACCGAACAACAACTTTGTGTGGCAAAAAATTGATATTCTTTCCATCCTTAATCCTAGCAAGAAGTCACATCAAAGACAGATTCACAGGTTTCAAGCTAACACTCGACCATTCTCAGCTTTCTGCCTGATGTCCAGCACAACGTAGGCTGGGGACACTTTCTCACAAATCCCTATGGCAAGGCCAAACCTTCTGGTGAAGTTGGAGGTTTATCCTTTAGAAAGGAAACCCAATCTTACATTAATGATCTCAAGGGATAAAGACACTGCTAAGTTGCTCCAATGGTTCATCAACCTCATTGCTAAGAATGTACACCTTGTTGTTTCTAATCTGGATTTGTTTGCTTTCAGATTCCATCCATTAGATCTCATTATGCCCCTGATTACGAGATTAAAAGAATCTTCTACCCACAGATAAATTGCTTCACTTATGCAGCACCAACAATGTTCCTGGTGTGAGCGGTCATGATTAGACAGAGGTCCCTGCTCTGTTATTTAAAGACCATGATCAGCAGAACTGAAACAATGATTCAATGCAAATAACAAATCTGACCAAACTGGTAGATCAGTAGTCACTTTAACAAAGTGAATAGGAGGAATGATATTTGGATTTGCTTCCTGCTTCATTTGTGGTCCTGAATATACATTTCAGTAGTTTCACATTTGATCACTTTGTACTTTTTTCACTTTGGAGGTAGCTGAATACTGCTAGCAAACAAGTTACAAAATACCAAAATACAGAACAGAAGTAACCAAATAAGAGAAGATGTGGATTTTGTCAGCGGCAGTGAAGACAAGTTTGGATACTCGTTCGTGGGACTGAAGTCGTGAATTATTTTCACAAATATGAAAAGAATCATTTCATCCCAACTGTACAGCCATCTGGACAAGTCCCAGAGGTGGCAGCAGCAGAAGGAAACATTCGGGCGTGCAAGTCCACTGTGCATAGCACGTGCCCCTCTTCCCTGCCTGCAACCTATTCCCACACACACAGCAGGAATTGACACCGATACGGAGGGAAGTCTGTCAGGTAAAAATCAGGGTGACATTCATTCAATTTGAAGATGAAGCTTTCCCCAGTTCGTTTGCTTGGGGGGTAGAGGAGGAGAGACTGCAGGGAGACAACACGCACCAAGGAAAGGGGCACTGGGGGCAAGGCAGCTCATGGAGGGAGCAGCTGCTGGTTTGAATGGAGGGGGGGGCCTCTCTGAAAAGAAAAGACTGCAGCATACCGTGAGGACTGAAGCCGTGCAATCTTGAGTGGCCCACAGAAATAAAAGGGTTAAGGATCAGGCAGGCACAAACTCCTCCTGGGCAGAGAGATACCACAGGCACGGACTAGGAGCTGCTCAGAAGTGCCTCACTTTCATTAATTAGGCAGCTTAGTTTCCTCTGCCTCCATTATCTCTTTGGCAGCAAAAGCACCAAATAGCTCCCTTCAGTGTCTCTCTGCAATCTGTCATGCTAAGTCATTATAATGACTTTGGGTTAGGGCTCTGCACGGGCTCCAAAATTGCACCGAACCAACTCTGCCGGTCCACTGCTGGGCTCCTCCATTCCTGTATCTGGTCTGCACCAGGGATGGCCCCGCCCCATTGAGTGTCGTCCAAGGGCGAGTTCTAATAGGCACAGGTGGTGCCACTGCACTGGGCCCAACGAGTATGGGGGCCCACAATCCCTAGTACAGCTGTGGCTCCACCTACTTGGGAAAAACAGACTCCTTCCCCCCTCCCATCTTCAGCACTAGGGCCCATTCCAGCCTAGCTATGCCTTGGAATGTGGCGACACCACAGGGCTCTGTGGGGAAAGGGGGCACATCAGGAAAAGGCTGAGGTTAAGGCATTCTCAAGCCTTTTACCTGACACAGCTTTATTACGGTGTTCTGGGGACCAGGCTCAACTGAGTCCCCTTGCTCCCTGGTAGCTACACACCCTTGCTACCACTTCTCCAGGTCCGACATGGAATCTCTGGGTTTTAATCCCTGATTTCTCCAGGCTTTCCCTTGAAGAAATAGGGCCTCAACGAGTGGGCGGCAGGGCCATAGCGCTCTCTTGCAGGGTCATGTCACAAAGCTCCAACAGGGACTCAGCCATGTTGGATAAGGGCAGGCGAGTCCCTTTTTGCTGCCCCCTTCTGGTCAAAGCCTTAGGGAAAGTGACAACCCTACTTGCAGGAAATGTCCATTATCAACTGCCTGAAATGCTGTAGGGTCCCCATTTTATGCTGCAGTGCAGACTATTAGAATCATTGGGCATTTTTACACAGACCTTAAAGTGCTGGTCTTTCAATCGTCTGGGTTTACAAGTCCACAAGTATGTTCCGGATGCATTCAAACACTGCCCTGAGGCAGCCTAAAGTAGCCACAGCTGTAGACGTGAGGGGCTGCCATGGAAACCAAGTGACCACAGCTGCCTGCAGCAAAGCAGTTTACCAGGAGAACTTTTTACACACAAAAGTTCTGGGAGAGGGTCTATGCAGAAGTTCAAAGAGCCAGATGTTTAAGATCTGGGTGAGTGATTTAGACACACAAAGTTCAGGATGTAACAGCAAACATGCAGGAGAAATGTGTGTGTTAAAACACCCATTATTGCAAAAGGCTGCAGAAGTGATTCAGGTGACACGAGGTAATTTATATTACCGGACAGTGGAGTAACACACCAGTCTAAAGCATGAAAGAAAGAGGGACAGCTCTGAACCAACCAAGCCCCATCCCAAATGTACCATGTAAAAAGAGTGCAAGGAACAGACTAAGAGGAAACATCCCCTGCTTTGGGTTCTTGGCACAGGAGGAAGGCCACACCATTTTGGTCTGTGGCGTAGCTAGATTTAATAGGTCCCTGGGGCAAGTAAATTTACTAGGCCCCATATCAACCAGGATTTGGTGGGGTGAGGAATACTGGAGTAGAGGGGGGAAATAAGGCACCAGAGCAGACCAGGGCTTGGGAGGCTCTGGGATAGGGGGTGAAAGGCATGGGGGCAGAGGGGAAAAGTGAGGCATTGGGGCTGGGGGAGCAACCACTGACAGACATGGCCCTGGCTCACTAGGGAAAGCACAGGCAGCTCTGGCAGAGATAAAGCAGGACATTTTGATGTTTCAATGGGGATGGACATACTGCGCCTCCCCAAAAGCCTGGCCGTTAGCATTCAACCTCTCTCTCACACACACACACACACGCACCCCGCAGCTATACCCTGATTTTGGCCCTCATGGCTTCTGAGGTTTGGGCAGCGGGGTGGGTGTGCTGACTTCCCCTTGCACTTGAAACCACCCCCTTTTTATGTGTCGGATCCTGCTACTACTCTTATACCGCCTGTCCTCCATCCTGTCACTATGCACTGCAGCTTTGTACCCTCAGGTAACCAGCTCTTGCAGAAGGGGAGTGAACTCCTCCCGTGCAGAAAGGCCCATCAAGAGGTGGAGTGCTGCGCCACCGCCGGCAGCGCAAAGGGAGCAGGCCAAGCTTTGCTAAGTGGACTCTTCTTCAGTAGTCACTCTGTACTATTCCCACTCATTCACGGGTGTTTCTATAGCTACCAGTGCTGAAGAGCTCAACAAGAAAGGCAGAGAAGAAAGAGAGAAAATTGGGAGGGAAAGGGGAATGAAAGAGAAGCCCAATTATGGAGTCTGCTGGTTGGCGGGCTTGGCTGCTTAGTTAACAGAGTGCCCAGAAAGCTGTGAATAAAACGTTTGGATTTAATACCGGGCCCCTCTCTCATCCTCCAATTTCAGATGAAGTAGGCAAGTACAGCTGTGGTCTCTCCCCCTCCTTACAAACAGCTACCCTTAAAGCCTGCCATAATTAGCACCATCTGCAATTAACCTCATCATACCATGGTGAGGAATAAAGCCTGCCTTCCTAAGACTAAAAGCACTCCCCGCAGTTTCCATTTGTTGCACCTGAGAGCATGGGCATAATTACAGGGGAGGCTGCAAGAGGATGCATCCTGTCCAACTCAAAGAGCAGGGGGAATAGGAATGCTCATACCCCAAGGAACCTCTAGCACTTTCAACTTGCTTCATGTAAGGCTCAGGGGGAGGAAGGGCAAGCGGAGGTGGGGAATGGCTAATGGGATAGTTGCACTTGTTTTAATCTGAAGGACAACAGGGAGGGAACAGGGGGGGGAGGGGGAGTTTCTCCATAGAATCCCATAGTTGAAGAGACCTTCGAGACCATCTAGTCCAACCCCTGTTTGGATGCAGGATAACTATAGCTACAACATCCTTGACAGATGGCCCATCCACACTCTTTTTGAGAAGCTCTAGCAATGGAAAGCCTCCCTACACAACTTGATCCTTTGCCACACATTTTCTTTGCTAGGCTCATACCCAGTTCTTCCAACCTTTCCTCATAACTCCACTGATAGAGGCACTGCAAACGGAAGAGACAGGGAGCATGCAAACTCTGGAATAATGGCAAACTTTTTTTTATAGTTTCAAACATTTTAGTTTTCAAATGATTTGAGTGTTTGGTGGGGGGAGGGGTTCTGGGCCAGGGGTGGATTCTGCACCCTCCAATATCTGCCCCAAAGTTACACCAAACCCTGAGATGTAGGATTTTATGAAGAGGCTTATTCTATTTGAAGCCAAGAGGACAGGCTTCTCTTCCGGGCAGAAATGCAGGGGACTCATCACACAGAGGAATCAGAATAATATAATGAAACACACAATGCTAAAATTGAAATGAAAAGAGAAGCATTTTCAGGCAAATCAGCAAGAACTGTTAGAACCAAAGTGAACTTGCAGCCCCAATTTGTGGATTAAATTGAATTATTAATTTCCCAAAATAAATATTGATTTATTGTTTGTGCGAAGTTTGCCACGTTGACAGCAATCCATTGTTATTTGCAAGTTTGTTGATTTATTTTGCATTTCTTTAGCTAATGGTTTTGGTATTTGTCTTTAACTCATTGTCCATGTGTTTCACACTTACCCGTGCATTGTGTAACACAGATGGCACCAATCTGTTCATGCACAAATTCGAACGAGCTCACCAAATACACAAACAACAAATACAAAACAGCATCACTGAAGACAGGAAGTAACACCACACAAAACAACAAACATGCCAAGTAGAACCCTATATACATTATTATTATTATTATTATTTTTAAAGCAAGGCCCTTCCAATCCAACACACAAATTCTTTTGGCAATTGCCAGTTCTAATAGGCTGAATTTGACAAGTTTTGAATACTTGTTTCATCTCTGCCATTGACAGGGCATTCTGTGTAACAGGCTACGCATGCTGAAAAAGTATTTCCCTGGTGTCCTTCAAGGCCCTGTTACAGGGTAGAAACAGTTCCCAAGCCCAAGAGCCGTGTATCAACATTTTCATACTGCCAAGAGCCACAAGACTCTTTACAGTGATCACAGTTTCCCACAATTCTGGAGACAGAGCAGCCTGGCTTTCCCCCAACCTCCTGTCAAAAATCTGTCTCTCAATCCATCCCATGCACACCACCTTTGCTCCCATGATCCCCAGGAGGCTCCGCAGCAACAGCGGAGATGGCAGATTGGCCTCTCCTGCTCCTGTGGGAACAATATAGACACGGCGCCAGACAGCCACTTCTGACAAGAGGTGTCCAAGAGCTCCCAAGCCACAATTTGCCAACCTCTGCCCTGTTACTTACCACGGTCTTGAGGGGAAAGGATGGGAACAGTAAGACAGGGCTGGCTAGAGCTGACTAGAGTAGCTGGTTCCCTATATGTGAACGTTATTTGCAGTTTTGGATAAGCCACCAAATATTCCAATAATTACTTGTCACGGAAACAACAGACATACAGCCATTGTGTGGGGGTGAGGGGGCTATTTCCGTTACTAGGTTTTGGCACTCTAGGTGCTAGTGCCAAAATAACCAAACTGAAATAAGCAAAATGGATATTCATTCTGGGAAATGAAGTCGGAATCAAACAGAGGAGAGAACTGTATCGACTTTATCGGGCCCAGTTCAGAGAAAGTAAAATTGGGAGGTAGATTAGTCACTGTGGAGCTTTGTTTCAGCTCTTTGGCCAAGTCAGAGTGTTTTGGTTTGATATTATTTCTGTTATTTATTTTTTGTATTAGAGTGGCTCTTTGCAGCTAATTTTCTTATTTTATGGACTAAATTGTAACAGCTGACAGACACTAAACGAGGAATAAATCTGAGCAACATCACATTTTACACCCTGTGTATTTGGACACTTTATGGTAAGCAAGAATTCTGTGCCTTGACTTCAGAATAGAACAGGAGCTTGAGGAAAGGGGGAAGCCCCTCCAGAGGTGTAGCTAGGTTGGAATGGGCCCAGATGCAGAGGATGGAATGGGGTCCCCCTCCAAGCAGCACAGTGTGCAGCTGCACCAGGAGTGTGGGCTTTGGTGTAGCTGTGTGCACCACCTGTTCTTATTAACTGCTAGGGGTGGGACTCCAGGGGGATTACCAGATACCAGATTTAGCAGTATCGGCTCTCCCAATATCAGATTTACTAGTATCGGAATACCAGGTTTTTTACATTGCCGATTTTTTTTACATCGCAGCTGTTTGTTAAATGGCAGCAATATGAACAAATCTGGTAAAGCCGGCAATGTTAAAAATCCAGTATTCTGATACAGGTAAGTATCGGTATTTTTAGATGAATCCGATACCGGCCATTATCGGTATTATCAGATTAATCCGACACCGATAGTCCCACCCCTATCACCTGCAAACCCATCATATCAGAGCTGGCACAAAGGATATCATAGTAAGTTGCTGATACAGGCCAATAACCAGCGACAACTTTGTCCTAACAGAGGAGGAAGCAGGGAGGATGTGCAAATTGGAGGGGTGCTTCACAGTCTTTTGGAGTGGTCTAGATGATAGTACATCTCTTATTCAGGGCAGAGGCCAAAGTCACCCTCCAGCAGCCCTACAGAACTCTATTTGATAACTGATGTCAAAGGCACAGAGAATCTAGGGCAGGAATTTCTAGTAATTATAAATAAAGCACACATTCCTCCCTTTTATCGACAGCTTGTTTGACGTTGGTCTTGGCCCCAGCCCATTGGTTAACGCAGTCCTATCTGGGGCAGCTTATTAGCCTCTCTCATTACAGAAATCGTATGTTTGCCTGATGGTGGATAAAGGCTACTGGCTCTACGTAAATAAAACACTGGGACAGCTTGAGGGGATTGACGGCAAACAGATGTTCAGTGGAATCTTTCCCCGTGCCCAAATGTTAATTATGTGATGTCAGGGGTCAGGAGCTTAATTGACCAATGAATTAAGAATGATGAATGGCTGTTTCCTCACTTGTAATCTTGTTCCTATACGCCTGGTGCAATTGCTCCTGCAGGGCCAGCTTCTTGGCCCCACCAAAAAAATAAATCAAATCACTGGATGAAGATTCAGTGCCCTTGACATAACTGACATGGGCCAGATCATGAACTCAGTGAAGTTAATGGGACCTTTCCCACCAATTTCAGTGGAAGCAAGGGAAAGACCTGTGAACCCATTAAGTTCAGTGGATGCTGAATAATCTAAGAGACTTTTTTCTACTTTTTCTTGTAAATTGAGCAATGGAATAACAAGTAACACATGGAGCCATAGGATGTTGTTTTAAAAGCCACATTAAAATGGAGCAGTGTGTGCTGGTTTGCAACTGATGTTCTGTGCATATGCAGCTAGTTTACATCCAGCTATACTTCCAATTTAAAAGTCACCATCCGGTTTAATATTTTATTGTTACTTCCTTGGTTTTTTTTTTGTAAAGCAGATGCAATTTGCAAATATGCTAAAGGAAATTATGGACAGAGGGGGGAAATATGTCTATATGAGCTGGACTCATTGGAACAGTGCAGCTTTCGAATAGAAAGTTCACAAGACTGACACAATAGGAGAAAGAACTTGCTTGCGGAAATATTTTTTTAAAAAAATTAAAGATGTAGCTTAAAAAGTAAAAGCTTTCCTTTGGGATTTCCTTCCTCCAGCAAATGCCCCTCGTCCATTGTCTCACACACCCCTTGGTTCAGTGACGACGTGTTTTTGAGAAGCAAATGTCATCGTGAGAGGAATAACAAAAATGGGAAATTCCAGGGCTACATTTTTATCCTGTTAATGACATTTTGTGAACTCAGCTATAACAATTTGCCATTGTAACAACCTCCCGTGTCAGGAATAAGACCTCATCATTTTTTAATCTCACCCTCCCAGTTGGTTTATTTCTTTAAAAATCTTATTTCAATTCTGATTTTAATGCAAAAAAAGGGGGGGGGGGGGTCACAAAAACATATGAAAGATGTTCTTTGATTCAAAAATTATCATTTGAAACTGGTCACATTAGCTCTGAGCTTGTGTTGAAACAGGCTGGAAAGGCACATCTTTGCTTTTCATTTGGAAACAACATGAAGCAACCTAGTGCTTTGTTTAATCCACAAATACAAAAATAGAAAACTGGTAAAGAGACAGGGTATCAATGTATCTGATTAATTTCTGCTACTTTTAAAGTGACCCCCAACACTATAAATCTTTCCTTTTAACCTGGGACATGTTGATATTTCTAATTAATAGCTGCAATATACGACATTGTCAACAGGTGATATTCAAATCTGCACTAAGGCAACCAAACCCCAAACCTATATATTTATCCAGCAGTATATTTCCAGAGAGATGTCAACCGGGCAATATGCAGACTAATTTTTGAAGGGAATCTGTGTGCTTGCAGTGTAACTGAACTAATTATAATGGCGTCTCTTATGCCCCTATACTGAAGGGGTCTGCTAATAGTTCCACAACACGGTTGTATGCTCACATATTTCTAACTCGGATTTGGGGGGGGGGGGGGGGGGGGGGGAATTGCTCATTCCAGTCTAACTTCGTCAGACAATGGGTTTACACCAGGGGTAGATTTGCCTCACTGAGTTTCAGATAATAAGAGAGAATCTACCAGTGAACATAGCTTTTTTAAAAATGGCCAATATACAAATAAATACCTATGTATTTCATCACTTATTTTCCCAAGGTTGATGAATAAAATTTGTTCTGTAAAACGATCCCAAATAAATCTGCAACTGCCAGAGTTAGCAGCATTAAATATATGCCTAGCACAAGCATGTCAGTGTCAAGAGCACAAGTACCACCATATTGGGTCAGACCACTCGTCTATCTAGCCCAGCATCCTGTCTCCAACAGTGGCCAGTTTCAGAGAAGCGCACAACAGTTCATAATGGAGTGATTCGTTTCCTGCTACCCCCAACAGCCCAAGAACGTATGCTCTAACTAACTTGACTAATTGCTATTTAGGGACCTATCCTCTAAGAACTTTTCCAACCCTTTTTGGATCCAGTTGTGCTATTGGCTTTCGCACCATCTTCTGACAATACGTTCTGCAGATTAAATGTGCATTAAATGAAAAACTACTTCCTTTTAATGGTTTTAAATCTCCTGCCAGTTTATTTCATTGGGGTGTCCGCTAGCTCTGTTCTTTTGAAAAAGGGAAAACAGCAGCTCCCTATTTATTCGCTCAGCACCAGACGTAGTTTTGTAAACTTCTATCATACCCCGCAACAGCTTTCTCTTCTGAAAGCTGAGGAGTCTTCTAGTTCTATCCAGCATCTTTGACATTCACCAATACTCAGATTCCTCTACGAATCAGGGATGAGCAAACTGTGGCTCAGGAGCCATATCATGCCCACAGCCCTTCCTGAGTGGGGATGGAAGGGACTTGCTTGGAGAAAGATCATCCTACCTCCCCCCATACCAGTGCTAGGAGCAGCCCACAACACCCATTATAGTGGGAAGGGTACACCACGGCCACATTCCGATCAACAGTTAATTTGATGGAGTTGGCCTTACCTCTATGTGGCCTAAACGTTTGCTCATTCTCATGAATGGCAGTTGATCCAATAAAAGATATCATCCAAACCCTTTGCTTCCCTCTCTGCCAGTTGGAACCAGCACTGCAACCACACACTATCTCTTGACTCCTGAAGCACAAACATGTTAAAGCCAAAGTTATTCAGGAGTAGGAAGAGAAGTATATACACGCCTGAAAAATCAGGAATATATACTCCCCTTCAGTTTATATTTCAAAGTAACTGTTTGTGTGAACACTTATTAGTGTGAGGGTAATGACCTTGGTTCAGCGATCATTATGTCAGAGCTAGAGGGGAAACTGACACAGTACTACTTGTCCCACACCCCGAAAGGAAGACACTGACACCATTACTTGGGTTAAACTAGGCCGCACGGAAAGTTTATTAAAACTTAGTCGGGTAGGGAGGGGGCTATGCCCCTCCGAGTCCTGCAAACCTTAACTCTTAACTCAGTTAATAATAATGATAATAATCTTAAGCGGTCTGATGTTCCTCAGTACCACAACAATGCTAACTATAACTGCTGCAATGTCACACCTGTCCGGCCGCCCCCAGCCGGATCAGGAGGCCCTTGACTCCTTATCTTCCCCCCTCATCCTTCCTCTCCTTCCTCACTGTCAATAACTATTGATGGAGTCACCATCCTGCCTGTCCCCCAAGCCCGTAGCCTAGGCTTCATCCTTTTAAACCCTACATTGACTCTGTTGCTAAATCCTGTCGCTTCTCCCTCCATAACATTGCTAAGATTCGCCCTTTTCTCTCTGTCTCGTCTGCCAAAACTCTTATTCATGCTCTGGTCATCTCTCGCCTCGATTACTGTAACCTCCTTCTCACTGGCCTTCCCCGGTCTCACCTTTCTCCCCTCATCTCTGTCCAAAACTCTGCTGCCAGGGTCATCTACCTCGCCAGTCGCTTCGACCATGTGCAGCCCCTCCTCTCTTCGCTTCACTGGCTTCCCCTTCCTGAACGAATCCTGCACAAGCTCCTAGTCTTCACCTATAAAGCTCTTCACAACCTCGCTCCCCCCTACCTCTCTGCACTTATCACCCTCCATACTCCAGCCCGTGCACTTTGCTCCTCCTCTGTCCCCTCTCTTGCCCTTCCACGCCTTCCCTGCTCCCCTAAGCGCCTTCGTCCCTTCTCACTTGCTGCCCCCCATGCCTGGAACTCCCTCCCTGTCCACATCCGCCTTGCCCCCTCCCTTCATACCTTCAAATCTCTCCTTAAAACTCACCTCTTTCGCTCTGCTCTGTCTGACTCTTTATCCTGCTGAGCCACTATTCCTATACCTACGATCGGTTTACCTTTATCCTTGCAACATGGACCTGCCTGCTGTCATTCTCATCGTAACCAAGCCAAGTACGTGCACTTGAGACCTCGCATCTTCATGAATGTTAGACCCCTTGTCTCTCCCTCTGTTCCCCTTCCTAAGTCTCTCCCCCAGCTCCTGTCTCTCAGATTGTAAGCCCTAGGGGCAGGGACCGTGTCTATTTTATTACTTTGTAAAGTGCCAGGTACACTGCTGGCGCTATATAAATGTTTGTTATTAATAATAATAATAATAATAATAATAATACTGTGACCCTAAGAAGGAAGCGAGGAGATGCTCCCTCGTGCCCTGGACCGCCTCTGTCCTAAGGCCCCCGGGGTTGTCCCCCTCGTCCTGGTTCTGAAGTGACGCTGGCCGGACAAGCTCTAGCCTTCACTCAGAGCCCACCTCTTAAGGAGATGACTTGGCAGCAGACTATCCCTATTTCTAACCTAACTACCTCGCAGAACCCCTGCGGTGCGACAAACTTAACTTTAACACTTCCCCTTCCCACCGGAAACCAATCAGAACTTATCACTGCAAGGAAAGTGAAAAAACCCACCATGTACAGTGCCAATTTGCATGGAGGCAAAATTCCTTCCCGGCCTTGAGTCCAAGCTCAACGACCAGTTCGACCCACAGTGCATAAAGGGAGGGTGGGAGGGTGCACTCACGATGCTGGCTAGGCGCGGAATGGTGGGTTCCGTGCCTAGTCCCAAGATGGCAGCCGCAAAGTCCCGCCTCTCGCAAGACTTCGTGCTGGGCCGCTCTGTGTTGCCGTGCGCCCCGCCCCTAGCCTTCCTAGCCTTGATGTGGGGGGGAGGGACAAAAACCACAGCCCCACGAGCCAGTACCCGTGCCGGGGAGGGCCGCGTGGCGACGGGGCTTTGCTTTACACTATTCATGTGAATGCTACTGAAGGGAAGTAGTTACTTCAGTTTACTTCTGTTCATCAGAACGTGGCCTAACAGCATGCTTGATGCTGTACTTCAGACATGGGGTATTTTCACACCGACGCAGGGGCGCACAAGCACCACTGCAGCTGCATCTGGATCCATCTTCACTTCTTGGGAAGCAGCAAACACATGGTGTCAGAGTGGGATGAACCATGGCCTTCACACAGAGCAACGTAAGAAATGTGCCTCCCATGGACTTTGAAGCAGGAAACACAGCAGAGAACTGGACAAGATGGAAGGAGCTAATGGAGCTAACATTTGCAAGACCAGAGGCAGATAAGTGGTCTGCATCCCAGAAAGCTGCTCATTTTCATTGCCTTCACAGATGGAGAGGACATGCTAAAAGATAGAATCCTCATGGGATCAAACTCCAAAGACATCCAGGAAAAATTACTCATGGAGGACAACCTAACACTAGAGAAAACCATCAGAATAGCAAAAGCACATGAGACATCCAAAGCACAAATGAAAATGCTTGCCACCAACAATCAAACTATAGAAGTGATACAACAAAGAGGAAAGGGTACATTCTTAAGATGCCCCACAAAGGCCAAAAGAGATTACACCATGAGAGAACAAAATCTGCAAGCCTGCAGGGGATGTGCACAACAGCATGCAAAGGAAGATTTGTGCCCAGCCATAGGGAAAATATGCATGTACTGCCGCAAAGCAAATCACTTTGCGTGAGTATGCCGCCTAAACAAACAAAGAGGCAGGGGAAGCACAGTGCACACAGTTGCAGAGCACACACAAGAGAAATAAGAATATGACCAGGATGATTCAACAATGTACCTAGCCAGTGCCACTATTCAAAAGAGTAAGACAGATAAAGACAAAGCCCACGTAACCATCATAATTGGCCCAAAGGACATACCCGTAAGCTTCAAAATTGACACAGGGGCGCAAGTAAACTGCATTCCCACTACAGAATACAGAAAACATCTAGCCTGCTGTTTCACTCTGACATCTGCAACAGAGCTGTTGGCAGGATATGGGGGACATCAACTCAGTGTATGGGGAAATTTTCTGCAAAAAGCACGTACAAAAACAGAAGCCAACATCTGGATTTCTACATGATAAACACCCCAGCAAAACCAGTATTGGGACTGAAGACCCTTCAGTCCTTAAACCTAATCAAAATCCTGATGACTATAGACTCCACAAACAGACCGCTCACATCAGAAAAAGTCATGACAAGATTCCCTGACGTGTTTAAATGCAAGGGATGCCTACCAGGTCACTGCAAGATCAAGCTGTCGTCAAATGCAACACCAGCGATTCACGCACCCCGCCAACTCCCACTAACAATAAAGCCCAAAATGGAAAAGGAACTTCGCCGCATGGAACTACTAGGAATAATAGAACGGGTAGAAGAACCATCCGAGTGGGTCAGCTCAACGGTTGCGGTGGAGAAGAAAAGTACTGGCACTATCAGGATATGCCTAGACCCACGAGATCTAAGCAAAGCAATCATGAGAGAACACTACAGTCTGCCCACACTAGATGACCTAACTCACAAGCTATCTGATGCCAGAGTATTCAGTGTTCTAGATGCACAATCAGGATACTGGCAAATTAGACTGGATAAAGACAGCAGCAAGCTGACCACCTTCAACACCCGATTTGGACAATGGCGCTTCAAGAGAATGCCATTTGGCATCTCATCAGCCCAAGAAATATTCCAAAAGAAGGTACATGAAGCACTGGAAGGGCTAAAAGGGGTTGAAGTGATCATTGACGATATTCTGGTACATGGGAGCACCAGAGAGAAACATAATGAAAACCTAATAGCACTACTTACAAGATGTAAGGAATGCAACCTAAAACTGAACCACACCAAAATGCAAATTGAAGTAGAACAAGTAAGCTACCTAGGTCACATCCTGGAAAGGGGAGGCATCAAGCCTCACCCAAATAAAGCAGAAGCCATAAAACAGCTAAGAGCACCAACACCCCCAAAGGAATTAGAAGCCATACGTGGAATGGTGGCCAACCTATCAAAGTTCACACCAAGACTGGCAGAGATTACAGCTCCCCTCAGAGACCTAAAGAAGAAAAACAGCGAGTGGTACTGGGATGACAACCTGGACAAGATGCTTGAAAACATGGAAGAAACCATCTTGCGAGAAGCAAAACTAAAGTACTACGATGTAAGAAAAGAAGTAACACTCCAGGTAGATGCATCCCAGTCAGCAGTCAGGGCAGCACTACTGCAGAAAGGGCACCCCGTGGCATATGCATCAAGGACACTAACATCAGCTCAACAGAAATACGCTCAAATTGAAACAAACTATTCGCCATTGTGTCCAGGTGCCAGAAATTCCACCAATACATCTATGGACGCTTAACAACCGTGGAGACAGACCATTAACCCCTGGAAAGCATCGTAGAGAAGCCATTAACCTTTGCACTGCCACGGCTGCAACGCATGATAACGAAACTACAAAAATACAATTTGAAAGTGGTATACAAGCCTAGGAAAAACATCCCCATAGCCAACCTGCTGTCACGCAACTACAAAGAGAAAGAAGACTTGGAAGAACAAGTGCACATGGTACCACAACACTTACCTGAAACAATGGACAAACTGGCAGAAATAATACAGAAGACCGAAAGCGATGAAGCACTGGGAATCTTAACGGAGACTATAAGAGCGGGATGGCCTGACCACAAACATCAAACCACCTTAGCAATAAGGGACTTCTGGAATGACAAGACAGAACTAACAGTAGAAAATGGCCTAATCCTGAAAGAAGAGAGAATAGTAATCCCAAAGGCAATGCACCCCAAGATGCTAGAAAGGGCCCACGAGGGACACCCTGGAATGGTACTATGCAAGAGACGGGCAAGCAACACCCTCCATTGGCCCAGCATGAATGCACAAATAGAGGAAACGATAAAAAACTGTAGCACTTGTACAAAATGAAAATACCAGAGACAGAACTGCAAGGAACCCATGATAATTGGGGATGCACCCAGCAGAGCATGGCAACAATTGGCAACAGATCTATTTGAGCTGGGGGGAAAGCACTATCTGCTAATTGCTGATTACTAGAGGTGGGACCCCGGGCCCATTACCGGCTACCGGATTTACCGGTTCTCTAAAAACCGGATTCCCGGATTAAATCCGGTATACCGGTACCGGATTTATTTCATTGAGTTCAATGGGGCACTGTGTCCCCATTGAACTCAATGAAATAAATTAATTCCTCCCCCCTCCCCCTCCCAGGCTGCGCGGGTGGAAGGGGGGACACCCCCCACCCACCCTGCCCAGCCTGGATTTTTGTTTAAAAAAAGACTCAGAGGCGAGCCCACCCCCCAGCACCAGCGGCCGCGGCGTCCCCGCAGCCGCCGGTAAGTATGACCCGATCCCTGGGGGGGGTGTTTAACACCCCCCCAACCCCCCAGGGATCACCCCTACTAAAGTTCAGTGCTTGCTTACCTTGCGGAGCTCCGGCGGCGGCGGCGGGCGGTCCGGCGGCCTCAGCGCCGGCTGTGGCTGCCGGCGTCAGAGACGCTCTAGGCCTTCCGGGGAAACCCGGAAGTTCCCCGGAAGGCCTAGAGCGTCTCTGACGCCGGCAGCCACAGCCGGCGCTGAGGCCGCCGGACCGCCCGCCGCCGCCGCAGCCGGAGCTCCGCAAGGTAAGCAAGCACTGAACTTTAGTAGGGGTGATCCCTGGGGGGTTGGGGGGGTGTTAAACACCCCCCCCAGGGATCGGGTCATACTTACCGGCGGCTGCGGGGACGCCGCGGCCGCTGGTGCTGGGGGGTGGGCTCGCCTCTGAGTCTTTTTTTAAACAAAAATCCAGGCTGGGCAGGGTGGGTGGGGGGTGTCCCCCCTTCCACCCGCGCAGCCTGGACTCGGGGAGGGTTTGTTTTTTTAAACTTTTTTGGTGGGGCTTTAAGTTTTTACATTGCAGCCATTTTTAAATGGCTGCAATGTAAAAAAATCCGGTACCCTTCAATCCGGTACCCGGACCGGATTTACCGGGTCGAATCCGATAATGCCGCTACCGGCATTATCGGATTTACCGGTTTTCCCGCCCCTACTGATTACTACAGCCACTATTTTTGAAGTAACTTAGCTAAGCAACACATCCTCCAGCAGTGTAATAAAGCACACAAAAGCGGCACTGACAAGACATGGCATTTGCAACAAGTTAATCTCAGACAATGGCCCACAATACACATCTGAGGAATTCCACTGATTCGTAACAGACTGGGGTTTTACCCACACCACCAGAAGTCCATGCTACCCACAATCCAATGGGCTATCAGAGAGATACGTGCAAATAGTAAAACAAATACTGACCAAAACTAGCAAAGATAATCCAGGCCCATACATAGGTCTACTGAACTACTGGAACACACCCATGGAATCGGGGTACTCACCCGCCCAGATGCTAATGAGCAGAAGACTCAAATCCAAGATACCCACCAAAGAGTTCTTCTTAAAGCCAAGGAAAATTGACCACCACCTGGTGAAACAAAACTGGACCCGTGGAAGAGGAAAGCAGAAAATACACTATGACAAAAGTGCCAAAACGCTCAGACCTCTTGCGAAAAACTCAAATGTATTGATACGAAGCCAAGAGGGACGGGGACAGTCACAGAAACCTCCGAATACCCAGGTCATACACAATACAAATGGAGAATGGAGAGATCCTAAGACAGAACCGTAGACACCTAAGATGCGACAGGAGAACAACCAGCGGGAACAACACAGCAACTAACCCAAACATCACAACAGGGTCACCAACTACCCAGGGAGAGGAAACAACACAAGAGCCACAGACACAAGAACCAATCAAGAAGAGTTCCCCCAAAGCACCAACGAACATGAGCAACACCTGCTCAAGGTACGGAAAGTTCAAGCCCAAAGAATGAAAAGACTATATCACACCTTAGCGACATCAATGAACCAACATTTACAGGAACTCTTTAATTGTTATTTGTTTGTTGTGGGGGGGATGCAATGTATGCACAAAGTTCCAGTGTATCGCCCTTTAAGAGAAACAGCCACACACATACCAGGCGGCTGGCTCTGAGGCTCAGCTCCTGGGAGGAAGGCCTAGGGAAAGGGCTGAGGAACTGAGAGCTTGTAAGAGGCCTGGATCCAGGGTTAAACAAAGAGATTTGTTAACTCAGTCATCTTGCATAAATCTTCACTTCTTGGGAAGCAGCAGACAACACAGGGGCAAGGCGGGACAAATGTCTGTGTGACTATACCAATGGTGTCTGCTGCAAAGAATGTCCTGTTTCCATTTCCTTGGGGATTTTAATTATCTTGAAGGGATGTGGGGGTAGCAGAGAAGAGAAAATTCTCACCATTAAGACATGTTCATCTCAATTATATTAACTGTCCAAATTTCAAAAAAAGCAAAGGAATTAAGAATTCCCCTGGGGAATCCAAGCTGTTGGTCCTTTGTCTAATCTACCCCATGCAGCATCACAGACGGACAGATGCACAATATAACATCGGGCACCTGTGATAAGTAGACTGAGGCCGTTTTTAGACGAGCGCGGCGGCGCCCGCGCTTGTTTCTTTAAAAAGCCGGCAGCCCGTTCTACACGAGACGCTGCCGCCGAATACGCGCATGCGCGGCCGACGCGCATCCATTTCCGTGCGCGAACTGACCGGGTCGGCGATCGAGGCTGGTCAGACGCGGCCGGAAATGGATGCGCGTCGGGCCGCACATGCGCGTATTCGGCGGCAGCGTCTCGTGTGGAATGAGCTGCCGGCTTTTTTGGAAACAAGCGCGGGCGCCGCCGCGCTCGTCTAAAAACGGCCTGAGCCTGGCCAGGCATAGGCAGCATATCAACCCAAGCACCACATCTCTTTGGCTTTGTTGGTTTCATTCAATGTTCCAAGGCGATTCCGTTTATTTGCGACTGGTATGTAACCTGCCCCACTCGGAAACCGCAAACTATTCCCACTCCTGGAAATTAAGCCTTACTAAAACCCTTTTTTCCTGCCAGCCTCAGGTGTCCTGCAAGTCTAAAGCCATGTTGACAGCTAAAACACGTCAGTAGCGCGGCCCAGCCAGCCAAACAGCATCCTAGACACTTGAGTCTAATAGGAAACAAATGATCAGGTGCTGACAAAGGTGGCCATTAAGCTTCTGAGGAAAAGAAAAATGACTCCAGAACAATCTGATAACAAGGGAATTTGCTTCCTGTGTAATGGGATATTTATAACCTCCTGCAAAAGAGAGAGGGGGGAATATCAGCTGGCTGAAATTAACTGTCCAAACTACAACGTTTATAAAAGGGGAGTGGTTTAAGGCAAGGCATAGGAAGCCAGCAACAATCCAGGATATTCAAAGCTCGGACTCCCCCTTGCACCTTAGACCAGAGGTTCGGGTTTCCAAAGTGAGGGGTGTGACCTTAAGTGAGGCTGCACCATCTGTGTCAGGGGTCAAACTCCCAATTAGCGTAGGATAAGCTTCACATGGCTTTGTTGTTATTGATGGTCATGAGAGTATAATTAAGGCTCAAAATGGGGTCACACAGGCAGAGGGTTTTGGGACTACTGCCTTAGACCATACCCACTTTTCCCTCCCAGGAGCCATTTTGAAAATGCGTATAAGCTCCGTGAGTTGCAAAGAACTTGGAGGTGGGAGGGGGCTTAAAGGGCATGCTCAGGGAATGGAGGATCCAATTCATGCATCAGAGCCATGGATCTGCCCTCCATCCTTGTTTGCATGATCTCATCTCCGTTCCCTTGCCCTGAATTTAGTTTTTCAGTATTTGACGGGTAGGAACTGAAACCACATTTGGTGCCACCCATGTCAGAAGCTGAAGTCAGAAGCTATCTTCCCAGGTGGTTGTACAGCACCTGACGTGAGACCCTGAACTTAACTGGAGCTGCCCTGTCAAGGGGGCATAGCGACCATTGAGTGAAAGGGCTCAGTTGAATTCCGGTCCTGGACTCTTGGGGGACCCTTTGTTTATTTAAATTCATACCCCGCACTTCCCCAAAGGCTCAGGGTGGCTTACAACAACAAGAACACAAAGAAACAAATAGTAAAAATGCAAAATAATACACTAAAAGCGCCTAAAAATCCCTACCCTCATTCCCCCACCTCCAAAAATAAAACCCTCCTAAACCAAACCGTTGAGCACAGCTAGGAAATGTTCAGAGTTTGGGGGGAGGGGGAGAGAGAATTGAGCAAACACTCTTCCCCCACCCACTCTGAACTTTTTAGCAGCACTCAAGCCATTTGCAAAGGGCCCCATCAAAAAGGTGGTTTTCAGAGTGGGCAGGGGAGGAGTGCTGGTCATACCTCCACCCACTCTTAAAACTTTCTTCCTGGCAGGGTTGCTGCTGTTTCGGAAGTGGGGTGGTGGTGGTGCTCTCTGGAAGCCAAGGCAGTGCCACCACCTTTTTGCAGGGAAGCCAAGGCTGGCCAAGAGCCCACTTGGGAAGGCTACTGCTTAGAGAAACCCTGGGCCTGGGGCAGGGCATAGATGGGACAGGAGGCGCCTGGGCCCACCACAGACCTGCTACACTAGTTCCCTGGGCAGATGTTATCACCAGTGGGAAATCAAGGCCCCTTCAGATTTTGAGACAGGTTTTTTTTTTGTAACCCCGCTCAGCAACTGACAGCCAGTGTGGTCCAACGAGAACAATGCTAGACTTGGAACTAGGACACCCGAGTTCAAATCGTATTTTTGGGCAGCCTTGTGCATGCTACTGTCTCACAAAATACTGGGATTGCCCGGAACGGTCCATTATGGGTTAATCCAAAGCAACCCATAAATTAGGCCCTCCCACTTAGCGATCTGAGTTTCAGATCTGTAATTTCCCCACACCCCCAGGGGCCCTGCAGTTAGACCACATTCACATCGGTGCGGAGTTTGGCCCGTGTGAAAGCTCCACCCCCGGCATGCGGCTTTGCTGGAGATCACCCGGAAGAGTACAGTGCAGGGAAATCCAGCTCTGTACTCTTCTGGATAATTGGGGGGGGGGGGAGGGGGGCACTTTCATACCAGCTCAACTCGGAGCAGATTTCTCGCAGTTTCTCCCAGAGCCAAAATCTGCATGGGGCCAGCCACCGCCGCAGGTGTGACTGTGTCCCGACACTTACCAGTCTCAGAGGGCTTGATTTAAGCACGGTCACTGCTGTGGGGGCTCCAGCAGGCGCCCTTGCCACAGCGTCCTCCCTGTTCCAGATAATGGATGTACAAAATGGCTGCCACCCTTAAGCAAAATTGCAGTAGCCAATAGGATGTCGCCACCATTTTGGTTAAGGGCAGCAGCCATTTACACATGTGCAAAACAGCCCCGGCAGCCCACAGCAGCAGCGGTGCTTCAATCAAGCTCTCTGAGATGGTAAATAGACTCCAGGACCCCAGGGGATGGTGGTGGGGAGAGACCAGACCCACTGTCCCACGGGGATGAGAGTACAAATAAGTTTTTTCCCCCATTGACTTCAACAGGAAAGTTCCCATCGACTTCAACGGGAAAAGACGAACCCGTAAAAATAAAACCAAAAACTGTAAATAAATACGGAAGAGACAGATTTGAATCTAAGATGGATCTGCACCCATAACTTTCACCCCATCACCCATCCCTACTAAATAGCAAACAGGAGGAGTTCCTTTAAGTTGTGGGGAACCTTTTCTCCTCCTTGGATTGTGACTGAGTGCGGGAGGGATGAGACAGACAGATCTACTACCGGAGCATTCTGTGGGTAGGCAACTCTGCTAGACTTTGCTTGCCCATCCCAGTATTCCCCTCCCCTGCCTCACAATCCAGTGGGGCCCTGCCCATCTCTCGCCCAATCCCACTCCTGGTCCAGATGTGGCCTAGAGTCCAGTTTCCTTACTCTTGTTTTAAATACAAATTCAGAGTGAAAGAAGAGGCTGGCAAACTAATTGTGTTGGAAGTGTTAAAGCTTTTGTGGAACACACTGGCTTGGAAAGAGAGTTTGTGCTTTCTATGTTAAGACAAGACCCTTACCGTCACCTGCTCAGTCACTAGAAGCCAATGGAAACAAGATGCAAGGAAAGCCGGGCTGCAGACACAAATGGCAGTTTCCCTTCTGTGTTTATCCACCAAGCATCTGCCTTATTAATACTTAGCAGTCATGCAGCACTTCACATTTTCAGCGCGTGCAATAAACATTAATTAATTAATCCTCACAGCACCCCTGGGCAGGAGGCAATTAGTATCTCGGTTCCATAATTCAGCGTCTTTTTAAGGCTAGAAGGGAACATCATAAATCACCTAGACCAACCTCCTGGTCCACCGGCTGTGGAATTTATCCCAGGTAGAACGAACTCTAGGTCTTTTAGAATGGAGAGTGGGAAACCATGTTGGTCTATGGGCCACGACAACAACCAATTGTCCAGCAGCAGGCCAGACTAAAAAAGGAGGGCGGGGGGAGGGGAAATGAGAGAGATGAGCCCACACAGACTATGACACTTTCCACAGGTCCTTCACACTCAGGGTGAAAACAGACATGAAGCTAACCACCCTTTAACCACCCTTGGTGGTTATTTATGCATGTTGCAGGGCTGTAATGGTGCCCTATGCAGCCCTGAAACATGCATAAATAACCACCAAGGGTGGTTAAAGGGTGGTTAGCGTCATGTCTGTTTTCACCCTCAGTCAAGCCAGCCCCTGCCCTAAGGTTTACTGCTACCGGAGGGTGCCCTAAAAATGAGCGTGTCCTGGGGCAGCACTCCCTGATACCCCCATGGCTGGGACTCTGTGGACCAGCCAATCAACAAAGATGGGCCAAAGAAAACAGGGACCATGGAGCAACCCTGCTAAGGCTGCATCTCATTTCAAGGTTGAACTTGTCGAGCCTCAGCTTCCAGGTGCTGGATCTTGTTAGGCTACTTCTGCAAGAACGAAGATCCTGCTATTATCGGGTATATCTCTTTCAAGTGCCATTGGAAGAGCTTGGATACAAAGCTCCATATAAAGAGCTTGAGTATCTCTTTGTATCCTGACTAAGCCACCTCTCAACCTTCACTTTGACAAGAATAAATGGAGCTGCTTCAGTCTCTTATTACGAGCATTGTTTCCCAGCCCCTGGATCATGTGTGTGGCTCTTCTTTGAAACGTTCCAGTATTTCCTCATTCCACTCCAGGCACCAGAACTCGGCACCACAGAGAAGTAGGTAACAATCTCACCAGTTCCGTGAGAGTCACCCCCTCCCACACTTCTGTTTGACAGTCCCTTCTTTACGCACTGGGAGATTGTCTGCACTAGATTAGAAATGAATATTTGCTGCAAATACCATATTTAATGTAGAGGCTGGATTTGGATCTAGTTGTTGGCAAAACTCATTTGAACTTCCAATTGAGTTGTTCACAGAGCTAAAATGGATATTCAAGTTGAATACCAAATTCGACAAATTCTGTGGATTCATTGCCATTTTAAATGGAGCGAGCACAATTCAGTATTTCCTTCCCATTTTCTAATATTCATTTCAGTTATTTCATCTACAGTATTTTGGTTCATTCGGTACTTCGTAATCTTTGGTCCTTCACCTTTTTGATATCTGATACTTGGCTTGCTTCGTTGCCTCTCTTCTTTGTTTGTTGCCTCTCTTCAGCGGTTCTATTCGGTGTGAGGAGAGGCTGAATTTTTTTTTTTAAATTCCAATTTGATTGGTGCGTCAGTTAGGCATAACCGGGGCCAGACTTCGGAAAGGGAGCATGGACCCTACACCCCTGGCCCCGCACTTTCAGAAGCCCCATGCATCTCAGCAGTGACCTCCCCTCTCTTCCTGAAGTATCCACACCCCTCCCCACCAAATTGAAGCCAAGTCCTGGACATAAACGTAGGAGAAAGTCATGGGAAGAACCAAACAACCAGGGGCGTGGCCAGCATGGAGTGAGGGGGCTCAGTTGAGCCCAGGCCCCAAACTCTGAGACGACGCTTTGGAAGCAACTTGAATTTCCAAAGGGGGAGGAAGCTGGATCACTATGCTACATAAATGTTCCTTCCTGCCAGGTTTACTGCTGCTCCAGGGGAGGGGCAGGGACTGGGGTGGTCCTGCCTTCGTGGCTAAGCTCTGTTTCTCTCCCCCCACCCCAGCCTCTTGCGGCGCCTATAATTGGGACATGAGTCCAGGCCCTCCACAGCCTTGCTACAGCACTGCAAATGGCACGGATAACTAGGAAACAAAGTGGATGATTGTTCAGCGCCAGGTACATTGCTGGTGACACATAAATACTTAATAATAAACAGCAGCAGCAACAACAAATACTCAAATGGCGAACAACCAAAGCGAATAAAGAAGTGGATGCAAAGGGCCTGAATGAGCAAAGTGATGAGTTTTGCTAGAATAACAAATACAACTATGGAAACAAATATTTATTTGCACATTTTTAAAATGTGTGCTCTATCCCGGCTGTGGTCTGCACCATTTGTCGCAACATTATACTCGGAGCGCATGTTGAGGACCTACGAAGTATACTCATTTTTTAAAAATCGATATTACACTGGTTAGACGTGCCACACTCTTTCGTTATTTTAGTATGTTCTGTGAACATTTGGAAGCACCCAGAATATAGACACTTAATAGTACGGATCTGAAATTACAAATTTAGGATGAAAACAAACGAGATGTTAGCCCGCTGGAGACCAGGATCAGTCTGTGGAGTTTCCGCATAGCTGCCACACACATCTGGTGGGTCCAGCCTAACAAACACATGCAGAAAATTGATGGAAAGTGCCAGAAATAAAGTCCCTCAAAGTCCTAGAAACTGATGAAAATGGCCCCCGAAACCCCCCCCCCTTTTCCCCCCCGGTGTGTCTCTCTCCTATTTTCTTTTTCCTTTTCACTTTTTGGAGCACTCCAAAAAAGCGAAAGTAAACTTTCAAAGCACCAGAGAGAGTAAAGAGAGTGCTTGCTCCTCAGATCACTCTAGGCACTGCACCTGGGACTCTATGGTCCTGGCAGACCTGTATGCGGGCAGAGGCTGCACGCACCCTAATAGACAGGAGGTGGCCACATGTTAGCCCGTATCAGCCCACGTTAGCCCACACAGCGGGCTCCACATTCTCCAAGATGCCATTGTGAGTAGGGGGGCTCTACTGCAGGTGGGTGGCTGATGGGGGCAAACCTATGGACAACCACCTAACAAATGGTAGGTGAACACCCACCTGGTGGAAGAAGGCTAAGGTGGGCTACCAATTTGTTTGTTTTCACCCTTTGTGATGTTTTAAAATGCTTCATGTCTGACCTGCAGCTCCATATTCTGTCAGAACCACAATTAACCTGTGCAATTCCCTTCCAGGAGACATTGTGAACCCCAAACAGCACATTATACTAGGTTAAAAAATGAAGACGTTTTTAGAGGTCCAGAAATATTAGTTAAGTTGTCTGGGGGGGATGAAATCGTTCATTCCTTGGAGCGAATGGCAGGGAATAGAATGTCCCATTATGATCCGTTATGCATTTCTCTCAGCAACCAAAAGGTGGCTGGCTACTATTGGAGACATTAGTTTGACCCTGTACAGCAGTTCTTACGTCTCTTTCAGAGACAACCAATCAATAAAACAAGTAAAATGTTTCATCGAGACTTTTGTGACAAGCAAGTTATGCTCTCCCACTAGGAACTTTATTTGGGATGCCAATTTTATCTCATTCACTAAGGAACTTAGGCTGCTTTCCGACATTACATGGGAGGGGCAGGAATTTGTGTAATCGTGACGACAGCTCCGTAATTGTGGGAATTAGCACCTGTGGGAACGCACTAATCCCCTTTTATCACATGAGAACACACGTCCTTGTAAAGGCTACCTTTGGGGACCCGGTAATGTGCGAGTATTCTCACGTGATAAAAGGGGATTAGGGCATTCTCACAGGTGCTGTTCCCCACAGTCACAGAGCCACAGTCATGACTGCACAAACCCCTGCCCCTCCCATGTAACGTCAGAAAGCAGTCTTTGTTCCAGTGGGGCCTATTTCCCCTTGAGGCGAATCATTATTGTACTTCAATTCACTGGGCATTTTCAGCAATGAAAATATAACCCATAAAATTAAATATGTAAAAGGTGCAACCACTCTCCGCTTTATTCAGTGAATTTGCCATAAGGATTCCCCCCACCCACCCCCTCTGTTTAAGGGGTTGGTGTATTCTGTAAAGCTGAATGGGGATTATTCCTAGTGAACGCTGACTCTAAAAGGACAGAGTAAATCAGCACTTCTACCCTCGCCCATGAGAACATTTCGAAAGCCAATGTCTTTGAATTTGCATGCTGTCTGCTTATGAAATGAACAGCGAGGGACAGGCTATCAAATCAGAGTGTGGGATTCTCATGATCTCTAGCAATGTTATGGGCCTTTTCCTCCGAGTTTCATGGCGGCTCAGAGTAAATACCAGAAAAACGGACATGACAGGAATCTCCTTTCGTTGTTTCCTGAAGGGCAAAAGCCTACACGCTATCCAATTCCAATTTCACTTACAACTCGCATAGCACTGGACCAGCATGTTATTTACCTAGAACCAGAAAAATAATGTGCCGTGAATAAAACCATCTGTCTCTGCACAACCATGGAAAAATCTTGAGGATACGTTTGGTTGCACCGGGAAGGGCATGTCCTTCAGTGGCAAGATTGGCAGAGGGATGTGTAGAAGAGAATGAACGAGACAGGCCTAAAGGCCATAGCGTGCCCTCAATCTGCATCCAAATCTCTCAGTGACACAAATGAGAGCAACACACACAAGCTGTCAGCAGCAACTGGCACAAAGAGCACATGAGAACGTGCTGTTATCTGCATTAACCTCATTAGCCCATTCATACTAAGTGCTGCTAAGCCACTCCTCACTGGAGGGAATGCCCTTCCTTTCAAGTTAGGCAGCCAGAGGTCAGTGAGACAAAAGCATGGTACGGACACACGTGCCCCGTTAGCATCATTAAAACGAGACACAAAACATAACAAAGGGCCAGATGAGCTAAATACTGGTCCACCACAGAAACGGGTGCTCTGAAATACAACTGAGTGGATAGGCATTTTTCTGTTCTTGAACATTAGTTGCATTTTTGGATAGTCCAACTGGATACCCAAATGAGTACTGGTTATGGGATATATTACGAGATGTGAATCTCCGCAGGCATACACTTTACTCTGATTCCAACTAGTTAAATCTTCAATCACGCTGGGAAGATATAATCGTGTCCCGCTAAAAGATCGTATGTGACCTTGCCACTTGCAGGAACAGGAAGATCTGTATCATGTCAGATGGGTATGTCCGTATTATGAATCCATCTGAGCATGTTGGCTTAAATCATTAATAGTAAAGTTTAATTCCTGCTCTAGGATGGAAAATACAATTACGCTTTTGACATCTAGTTTGGAACAAGTTATAATAGCTGTAGAAATGTTTGCTCGATTGGCAGCTAAATTATGGGAATTATTCTGCTGAGAAGGGTTATAACCCTCACTCAGCTGAGCCTCACTGTATAGAGAAACAGTGGGTGTCTTTAGACATAACGCAAATGGGTGTCTGAATGTGTGTGTTGACCTTGATATGAACCCCAGTTTGGCCCTGTGTTCACCATGTGGCATTGCTTAGACACACAGCCCATCTTGGGGCAAATTGGTGTTTTGCTCGCCACCTAATCTCAGCACGCAAGTGCTGCCACCTCATTCCCCATGTTGTACCTGCTAACATGCCACGTGATATCATTAGACACAATGCTGACCATGTGTTCAGGCTGAACACACAAATTGTCCTTGTGATGCAATGGTGTTCACATCGCGTGTTCAATGGTGGCCAAATTGGTGTTATGGTGCTTACACACAACGGCCAACTACGTGCACTGCTTAGGGGTTTTGACACCTGATCTTTGTTATGTGTAAAGGCACCCATAATTAACTTGCCACTACATTACTCCATAACACTTAAGGCTACTAATTATTTTTCCTAGAATAAGAGATGTTTACTGTTTAACAATCTTGTAGCTTAACCCTTAACTTAATTAGCTACAATTGGGTTGATAGGAAAGTAGTAATATAGAAAATCTACCATATAGAAAATTTTGGCAATGGAATTTTGAATAAAGTAAACAAAGTATTAAGTATGGATACTCATTAGAAGTTAACTGTGGGAACGCTGTGTTAGCAACCCAGGAGCTGTCCTTGCTATCCAATAGCCCCCTCTTTGGGACGAGGTGTGTTTAAGTGGTAGATATATTAATTTGTTGTTTAGCCAATATCATACTACCCATGCAAGTTAGGTGAGGAATTAAGATAACTTAGATATAGTATTTTATTGATC
Organism: Sphenodon punctatus; assembly: GCA_003113815.1. Lineage (NCBI taxonomy): Eukaryota > Metazoa > Chordata > Lepidosauria > Sphenodontia > Sphenodontidae > Sphenodon > Sphenodon punctatus. The sequence goes on along the minus strand of QEPC01008364.1, from coordinate 7,648,511 downwards.
TTATGAAGATGGTTTGGTTCGGTCCGGCTAAGATAGGCCAGTCTTGATGTTAAACATTAAGGTGTATATTATGTAAATATTGTTTTATTGGTTTTGTACTTTTTATTGTTTGTTGGACAGGGAAATGGCGGAAGCTACTCCCTTAATAAATTTGAATATTTGCATTACTGGTTATGGAAACAATATTTGCATATCCATTAATTCATGTATTTTGTTTCAGTTATTTCAAAACTTTGGTGACTCCATTCAAACAGTGTTTCGCTAAAGAACATAGTGGCACATTGGTTTTGTGTGCAACAGCACCCTACAGCATGACTGAAGTAACATCAAAATGCAGTGGCCAACATATCCAAAAAGCCAAATACTCTTGCACAAACTGCTTTCAAAACTGTCAGCCATCGAAGTAGAATAAAAGTTGCATGTAGGCCTTTTACTGGCTCCCGGCACAAGGCAATTTTCACTAATTTTGATTTTTGAAATTGCTCAGCGCCAACTGAAATAGAAGTTTGGATCGCAAATGCGGTGGGAACCAAACAACAGCTTGTATCCATTTCATCAGACCCAATTCAAAGTAAGTGAATTTGTTGGATAAGGCATTCACTGCAGATATTCTTACTCTCAAATTAATTAGGGCTGAAACGCAATCTTCTCTCAATTCTCAACACAAATCACAGTTCTCGACTTGTTTTTAGCAAAAAATCAATAAATCAAGAAAACCCCCGGTTCTTGTCACTTTATGGCAAAAATTTACCGTGTACTGTTTACCATAATTTACCGTGTACCATATGCCATGCACTGATATACCATGTACTGCGCTCATCCCAATAATGCACATGCACAAAATGGCTGCCTTTTCCCAAAATGGTCCTGATGCTGCTGGCACCATCTTGGAAGAGGGCTGCACATGCTCAGAACTGCAATGGCCATTTTGTGCATGTGCATTACAGGGACGCACGCGGTACACGATAAATGGTACATAGTAAATCTGAATGAGATTCTTGCTGAGATCTCGAACCGTTACGGAGATCATCCCAAGATCTCGGTAACAAGTCTCAATTCTTGCAAGATTTTGCAAGAAACAAATTGATTCTCATTTTGGTCCTACTCGAACTCCAACCGTATTCTTACACCATGGGTGATGGGGCTCAGTTAAAGCCTAGGTCCAGACTCTGAGGGAGTCCTTTGCAGGCAGCCTGAGTGATGCAAAGAAAATTTCAGACTGGACAGGGGAGGGAGCGGAGCCAGCACTCTACTCTGCTCCCCACCAACTCTGAAAATTCATAGCTGCACTCTGGCTGCTTGCAAAAGGCCCAAGCTAGGAAGGAAAGAGTGAGCAGGCGTGGAGTGATGGCCCGGCCCCACCCACTCTTAAAACTTCCTTCTTGACGGGGTTGCTGCCACTCCAGGAGGTTGAGGAGGGAAGGGATCTGCTGGGAACTGGGAGGCACCACTTTCAGGGGTAAGTCTTGCCCCTACTGTGGAGACCCCACATCTTTGTCCCTCGGGGCCCCATAATTAGGACACGAGCCCGGGGCTTCCCACACCCTTGCTAAACCCACACAGAGAGCAAGATTTTCAAAAGCACTAAAGGGGGTTGCTATGACTCACCTCCACCATGTTGTTTTCGGAGTTGGGGAGCTTTTCAGCTTCCACACCCATGGGATTACTTCATCGGACAGGAATTCAGATGGCAAAACTACATTGTAAAAAACCCAACAACACTCCTTTCCTCAGGGATACCATGGGGTGTTTTCTGTAGCTTTTCAAGCGATAAAAATGTGATATCTCTGTGTGTGCGAACTGCGCACCCTAATTCTTGGCCTTACTCTGCTCCTGGGTTCATTATTTATTTTTATTTTTTTTACCACTGGCTTCAAAGGAAGCAGAATTAGGCCAACACTGAGCAATTAAAAATAAATAAATAAAAGAAATGGGTCTGGGTGAAAAAAAATAATCACCCAGTACAGAAAGTGAATGAAAAATGGGGTGCAATTATAGCCAGGGGGCAGAAAGGGTGCATTGCATCCAAATATTAGAACAGGGGAAGAATGTCTAGATCCACCATAACTTGGGTTTGTCTCAGCTCAGGTAGAGTTTAATGGAAGAGGGCATGTGGGGAGGAGCTAATGGAGAAATTGACCAATTTAATTCTCCGGCTAAAAGGTTTTTTTGAGGCTGAGAGAGAAACATTCCCCCGGGGTAGACCTGACTGTTTCTTTTTGACAACATTTCACTGTTTAGTTTTAAAATAAATTCACTGTTGTTGGTGTCTTTTAGGCTACAGAACAAAGCATCTGTCATTTGGGCTGTGGCTGTTCTGGGTCTGGGGTGGATCCACTACCCCCACCCCTCTCAATGATTAGCCAAATTTACACCAGCAGGCTTCGACACATCTTTAACTCTACTTTGAAGGTAACCGTTGCAGACAGCTTGTACAAAACCCTTGCAAAAGGTTGCGTTCCACTCACACTAAGCAGACAAGAGCCACACGTACTGCATCCGTTAAAAGAAGCCCAACATGCATATGCATATATTTAAATGAGTTTATACAGCTACAAGGGGCTGACGCAATCCTGTACGTGAAATTAATAGCAAAATGTATCCAGACATAAACAGGGCAGTCAACACTTGGGGCCCACGGATTCATACAGGACGCGGTTTACTTTTGCAAACCTGTACTCAGAACCATGCACAATTGGATAAAATGTCAATCGTATAGCTATAAAGAACCTTTCCAAATGCTTGCTGTCTCACACATACACACTGTTCACCTGAATGCATTGCCTCGTTCACTACTGCTGCCTTTTCCGCAGTAGGGGACGGGTGCACATGGGTGTTTGTAAACAGGGCCAGTAGGGGCCATGCAGCGTTACCACATCTCCTTTTTAAGAGGACACTTATGAAAAATACATAGTGCAGGGCTGCACTGGAATCAAAGCAGCTCAGCACCATGTATTTTTCATAAGTGCCCTGGATTAAAGGGGAGGTATGGTGGCTGCTTCCTGTGGGGCCCTGCTCCCCCAACCTCCCTTATTTCACCTACTAGGATGGAATGGGGGGCCAAAGCAGCAGAGCTATGGAGAGCAGGTCTACGGTGGGGCCCATTTTATTTTCACCCCAGGCCCCACAAATTCTACGGTTTGCCCTGGTAGAGGGCATGGGGGAGCAGGGAGAACAGGCATGCCTTTATCTCAGAGAAGTACCACCCACAACAATCCCCACTTTACCCTCCCAAGCAGGGGGGCAGGGCTGGGGCAGGGGCAGTCCCCCTCGCCTAACGCTGCCCTCACCCTTTCCTATTTTGTCCGGGTCTGCTACAGGGAGCAGCAGCAGCAATGGGGAGGGAAAAGCCAGATGTCTCAGCTAAGGCAGTCCATCCCACCGGCCACTACTGTTGGTTATTATTTATGTGGAACTTTCAGTGTCTCGTTGCAAATGTAAGTCATATTTGTTTCAACCCAAGAATGTAAATCACTTTCACCACTTCATACAGCTGCTGGATGTTCCTGAAAGGTCTCCTATACAAAAATACTGACTAGGGCTGACCCCCGCTTATGAACTCGGACCAACCCTAACCACACAAAAATTAAAAATTAAAAAAAAAATCTGCAGTTCAGGGTGACCTGGGGAACGCAGGCAAAAATTAAAATTTTTTAAATGGACTGGATTAAAAACTGCCTTTGCATAACACCTTTCCAGAGCTCAGAACTGAGGTAGCTTTATATAAAGTTGGTGTCATAATTAGAGAAAGATCACAGAAAATACCATCACACCCTACGTATTTGTGAACCCATTAAAATAATGAAACTTTTTTGCTCTTCAGCACAAACTCATCAGGACATTAAAGGCAGCTTAATTTAGTGAGTAAGAATAACATCATCAACACTCGAGTATAAAAAGGCCAGCACTTCCGAGGCTTTAGGGCAGAAACTAATCACCTGAAGCTTTCTCCCAGAATGCAGTTTGACCAATATAAATTAGGGAGAGTTAAATACATCAAGCATTTGCCGCTATCAGAAATGTAAAACCGATGAGCTTTAATATGTTTTACTATCTTCCACAATAAACAGGGCAAGCATTCTCTATAAAAGAAAAAGAAAATCTTCCATTTCTACCAGGAAAATATTAACGACCTTTTGCTTACAATAGAAGGCCACTGGAGTGGTTTTTACTAAGAGGCAGCAGCGTGTAGATATTTCTGATGCAAGTAGCAACATTTATCTTGATCAGAGCAGCAAACACTTTCAAGAATGAGACATTTCACACAATTCTGGACAGGGTTGCAAAGGAAAAAGGCAGCAAGTGAGCTTCTGCCCCTCTTTATGCATTTGGAACGTTAGGAGGTGTGTGCGTGTATGTGTTCATGTAAGAACGTGAGGGGTGGAGCTTATTGGCTGAGGGGCGGAGCTTCCCCTTTTGGACTGCTTGAAATGTCGTGAGGTTTGGTCTTGGGTGTTTTTCAGGCACTACAAAAATGGATCTTGGAAAGCAATGGTAAGCCCGTAAGATATTTCTACCTAGCGTTTTGGAATGTCTGAACTTCTCTAACCATTGCTAATATCCGGAATGACTCCAGTGGTTACTGCCAGGTGACCACAGAGGGCTGAAATAAGAATCTGTTTGGTTTCTCGCAAGAATCTCACAAGAATGGAGAACCCTCAGTAAGATCGCAAGAAGATTTTGCTAACGGGGCGAGAATCTCGCTTTAAAAGAAAAGGGCAACTGCACATGCACAGCATGGCTGCCCTTTTCCAACCCAATGGCAAGACTGCCTGTCCCATTTTGGAAAAGGGCTGCGCATGCTCAGAACAGCCTGGTGGCTATTTTGTGCATGTGCAGTTCTTTTTCTTGTTTTTTCCCATGGCGTGGAGTTGGTGGCCGCAAAAAAGGAGCGAGAAGAGAGAGAGACAGACAGATGCAGGTCATGAGACTTGGTGCAGAACGTGACACACACATGTGGCTCTGGTAAGTAAAAAAATTGAGAAAAAAATCTCGAGCGAGAAAGGGTTGAGAACTGGGGCTTTTCTCGATTCTCACAGAAAACAAGCCAAGAAACTTGATACTCGATGAAACCTGGGGGGAAAACAAGATCAGGTTTCAGCTCTACACATGGCGCAGGGTTCCGATGTTGCAAAGTTCTTCGCAGAAATCCCCCTGCAGGGTTATCCTTTCGTACCTTCTGTGGTTTTTCAAGCCTCCCTTTCCATGACATCCAAAAATCATCTTTAGACAGATCAACTCCAGTTGATAACAAAAAGGCAGCCTCTGTTTCCAACCTGCTCGCCTCAAATCGCTTAAGCATCATAATGCTACAGCACAGAGTTCAGTACGCTGCATATACCAAAGGGGACCTGGAGAAACTCAGCCATTTGAAAGATACGTTTATTCATAAAAACTGTCAGAAATGTAATATGCTCTATAAATAACCTCCAGTCCCCTGGTGTCTGAAGTGAACAGAGTCTGACCTTTAGGATTCAGATTTAAATGCCAGGGGTTATGAACACAGTATGATGTGCAGCTATTGACTGCTGTCTAGAGCCCAGTGCTGACAGATGCCCCTTTAAAAAAAAATCAGTAATATGGAATGAATGGCATTTTTCTGCACAGCTTTCAATTGTCAGATAGGGCATTTTAAATGCATAAGAAAAATGCATTTGAAAGCTTGAGGGATGCATAGAGTTATGTTGTATCAAACACAAATAATACATCATATTAAAAAAACAACACCGTTTGTTTTAAGCAAATACTTGGTTTCCTATTCTAAACATCGCACCTTCTTGTGTTTTTTTTAAACAAAAAACAGAGGACAAAATTCTCTCCTCTGCAGGCAGAATCGTGACTCCAATCTTCTGCTTTCCCCCCCAAAGACCGTATCTCTCGTTGACGTCAGCAGGAGTTCTGCACACGCAGGGAGATAAGCCTATCCGAGACAGGATCCGCCATGCGGATCCGAGCGGAGAATTTTGCTCTAAGAATTTAGAAGCCTGTGGAAGGTTAGCAGTTTTTTCTCTTGATTAATTCAAGAAGGAATGTTACACAAACACGACTGCTAGCTCCCTGCTATCTGCTTCTTGCACCACCGCTTGCTAGGACCCATGTTGATTTGTTTTAGGGAGGGGAAAAAGCAAAATGGAAAAAAGAAAAGAAAACCCTGATGGTAATAAAAACGCCTAGAGACAGAGCACATCAGTCACCAGACTCTGAAGATTCCCCCCACCCCCTTTAAAACCTATGCTGAGATTCATAAACTGCTCACTCCAGAGTAAGTGCTTTGTGGATCACAGCTCTAGAGAACATTTGTGCAGTAAATTTTAGCCAATGCGAAAGCATGTATTCACCCCCCTCACAGGTTGAAATGAATATGCATTTCTGTATTCACAAAGCTAATTTGCATATTCATTCCCACAAATGGATATCCAAACCAATCTCCTTCGCAGTAGCAAAAATTCACTGCTTCGGTAGTTTTGGTATTCAGCACTTCATTGACTGGATTCCATCACAAGGATGGACCAATCACATTCAAAAACGTCTGCCAAAATGTACCAAAAGCAAATACCCAAGTAACAAACAATGAAATTCTGAAGTAATTAAGTAACAAGTGCCTGTGGCCACTTCATGGCCCAGGTGCAAACCACTCACCATGGAGTCACAGATCACCGTTTGGGAGAGTGCAGCATTCACTAAAGCAGGGCTATGCACAAAACCTCGATGCCTGCTCGTTAGTGTAGACTCAGAGACAGGGGCGGCTGGTGGGTTTTTTAGTTTGGAGGGGCTGGCGAGCTGGTGGGCAGAGCCAGGGCAACGGTAGGCGGAGCCAGGGCATAACCCAGCAGCAAGGAGTTCCCAGGGTTAACATCAGATGGAAGAAAACACAGTCTACAATGCACATCAAGCTTAAAATGAATAATGTATAAACCCCAAACACAGAGAAAACACAGCAGCAAGGACTTCCCAAGGTTAACACAGTCTGTTGCAGGGTGGGATGCGGGGTGGGGGTG
>QEPC01008364.1:7621433-7640880 GCA_003113815.1 Sphenodon punctatus | reverse complement strand
TTTTTTTTTTTCTTAAACTGTTAAAGCCGCGGCGGTGGCCCCCGCAGGGCTTTGGGGGGCACCGCCCATAACAGCCTGCAGGGGGAGCTGCAGCTGCTCAGAGAGAGACCCATTCAGTCTAGTGGATAAGGTTTGAACTTAAACCTGGGAGACCATGGTTCCAATTCCATCTTAGCCATGAACTCTGACTTGTGTCTCACTATTACATTAACATAGACTACAACGGACACGACAAGCAGCATAGACATATAAACCGTTTAAGCAGCGATTCCATTGACAGTCTTAGCTCTAACAGAAGCCATATTTGTCCTTAACAGAAGCATCAGCCAGTGGGCCTCTCACAGGTGGCTGGTGCAAGTCACTCTCTCTCACCCTCCATTCTCAGTCTGTAACAGGGGCGTAGCTAGGGTGGAATGGGCCCCTGGCCAAGAAGTCAAGATGGACCCCCCTCTTTGTGTCCCGCCAGCGGGCCTAGGGGTGCTGCTATCAAACACACAAGACACCCAAAATACAGCCAGCCTATTAAGCGCATTATGCCGTGCAAAGAGACATATATAACCAGTTCAGTTGTGCCCCCATAATCAAGTCATGCTGCCCCCACCCCATACCTAGTTCATTTGCACCCCCACCCCTATATAATCAATTCATGCTGCCCCCCCACCCATAACTGTTTCTGCCCCCCCACCCATAACCAGTTCATTTGCGCCCCCGGGGCAGCATGAATGGATTATATGGGGGGCACAAATGAACTAGTTATGGGGTGGGGGTTTAAAGACAGTATTCCTGTTGGCAATAACTTCATTAACAAGAGTTAGTGAAATAGCAGCCATAATAATGTCAGAACCATCTATTATATCTAACCATATTAGATATAATAGATATTGTTTTACATCCTAAATTCCTACCTAAGATAGTAGCAGTAAGACAGTTGTGAGAATGTGGCCCTTTTTACACAGGCCTCTCCCACCCATGTGAATAATGCGGTGCCTGCGGTGAGTAGGGGTGCACGCGCCCGCCTAACATGCATCCCCACTCACCACCATCCCCACTCGTCCCTGTGCATGGAGCAACCGGGGAAAACAGCGGTTGCTCCATGGGTGCAGATGAGTAGGGGTTGAGTGGGGATGCATATGCGGCCATGTGCACGCCCTGCCCATGCTCCAGCACGCCCACGGACCCCTCCACCTGGCAGAGTCATGTAAAAAGGGGCCTGTGAGGAGCCACTCAAAGAAGAACAGAAGGTTGCTGCCTTGTAAACAAGGTTCTTTGAGATGGCTCCAAACATTCTCACAACACCCACCCTTCCAGCCCCGCATGGAATTTTCTTACATTCCTAGAAAGGGTTGGAAGGAGTTGTCCTTCTGAGGGGGAGAGCCCTTTTTATACTAGAGGAGCTCGAGACCATCACGTGGTCTATTATTTGAATAGGGTGAGCATGCACAACCCAGTTGTGAGAATGTTGGGAGCCATCTCAAAGAACCTTCTTTACATGGCAACAACTTTCTCATCACTCACATGGGGAGAAGTTTGTATACAAACAGCTTTATCTCCCAGTCCAATCGGTGGCCGGCTCCTGCTGCTGCACTACAAGCATTCAGACGCAGGTGAGGGATGGGGACACACACACCCCATGATGTGGGGGTGCCCTGCACCCAGGCCTCCTCCAGCCCAGCCCAGGCGCGGGTCTGACCCCACGGGGCCGCGCAGCAGCCACTGGGACATAGCGTCCCTGGCTTTATGCCGGGTTCTCGCTACGCCCCTGGACTGCAGCTACAACATCCCTGACAAATGGCTCCAAGCCTCTTTTGTAAAACCTCCAACGGTGGAGAGCTCATGGCCTCCCTAAGCAACTTGTTCCATTGCCAAAGAGATCTTACCGATAGGAAGTTTTCCATGATATTAACTGAAATCTACTTTCCTGGGACTTGAGTCCTTTATTTTTAGACCTGCCCTCTGTAATAATGAATAACATTCCTTTGCCATATACAGAGATACATTTGCTGTTCTACTTTAAAACCCCTGGTAAAGCTTTAAAGGTAGCATTGAAGTCCACCTATTTGTCAAAAAAAATAAAACAAAAAATGTGCTGACGGGAAAAAGAAAAAAGACAGAGAGAGAAACCTTTCCCTTCCCCTCTGTTAAGTTTCCATATAATTACTATTTGTCTAGATGCCAGAGAGGAAATCAGAAATTAAAATTCAGAGCTGCCCGAGACTCTATCAAGACCATACTCTGACACTGTGGTTTCTTCCAGTGACCACACTTTCAACTGGTTGGGATGGTCTTGAAACACTCCTGCTGCAACTGGAAGCCAGGGCTGCAGCCAATTAACGGAATACATGCATGCAATGTGAACCCTCCCAGGCCAAGAAATTCCACCAAACCACAAGGATTAGCTGCGATAACATCACTGCCCATAATATTAAACAGGGAAGGAAATAAAAGATGGGTAGGTTTAATATTTGGAAATTCTAGGCCAGATCCCCATTGTTTGGACAGCTTTGCACCATTCCACAGAGAAAAAGCTGCCCTCCAGATGACTTAACAAGATAGTGGAGTCGGGTGCAGAGAAATGGGAGCTCTCTGTCTGAGCTGATCCTTAGAAAGCACAACTGCCACCACCACCGGTCCGGTACTCTTGCATACTTCCCAGCATTTCCAGCAGCCAAAGGACAAGCCCTGCCCAGTCAGCAAATAAGCTCCGCCCCCTCATGCACACACCTCCCAAGTGCGTAAAGAGGGGCAGAAGCTCTTCTGCTTCTCATCCCACAAAGGCGGCTTGCCCACATTACGTAATTTCACGTTACTTTGTAACGTGGAGTTACATGATATTTTATAACTTGTGCATGTGCCTTTACTCATTTGGCAGGGAGTTTCGTCATGGATGTCACAGAGGGAAATCCAGCTCTGACACCGACTTGTGTGAGTTCTGTGTTATGGGAGACTGGAATGTGTGCATGGGGTGAATTAAACATGAATTTAACTCACATGAGAATTAGGACCAGCGCATGGATCCTCCAACAGATCCCTTGACTTTGCGAGGGGGAAAAAACTGGAAACAAAACAACATGGGTATGCACCCCAGCAGGAACCGTACGTCACTGCTAATTTTGCGTGGGATAGAATCCCATGTGAAAATCAGCACATGGGAACGGAGCATTTGTTTCTTGTCATTCCATCATTTCCCCATTGTCCTCTCAAATGCTTTTTCTGGGAGACAAGCAGGAAAGAGGTGCCTGAGGCTTGAATATTTCTCTCCCTCACGCACTCTGTACTTTGATCCCCTGAAGGAGGGACAGTGGGATTCAGCACCCAGAGGGACTGTCCCTCCTGAATAGGGACTGTCGGGAGGTAGATTCTTTCCATCAGTGCAGGAAGCATGGCCAGAGGAGAAGGCAAGGTCAAGTCATTCCTGCACCCTCACACTGGACACACAGACAACTGGAATAAAGCAGAGAAGCCTAATTTGAAACTTGGGTACCAGACCAGCACAGAGAGGATGCAGAATCAAGGAGGGCAAGGAAAACGTCAAGCCACCCTTTGTGCCCTCCCACCTCCTCAGCCGCACTGAAAACAAACAGATTTGGCCTTATGAACTTTTGCTAAAGCCACTGTCCATCAAGGTATTTAAAGCGTATGACCGATTTTAAGTGCATAAATTAAAGAGCCACGGTAGTGGCTCTATAGTTAAGGTGGCCGCAAGGTCTCATTGAACAGCGCCAATGATGTTCAATGAGAGCCGCTGAGGCAAAGACTTCCAGTTGGCGACCTGTATTTTGACAGGGATGCTACAATTTCAGTCTGATGGAAGTTACGTTTACTGGCTGGATTCAGTGTAGGAAAGTGTCTACTTGCCCCATAGTGCTTTTTGTTGCTATAGGGTTTCTAGATTGTTTTGTAATAGGGTGGCTTCAGCCAGCCCTGTTCCAGCTGCAGTAGCGGCACTTCCTCTCCTCAGCAACCAATCAAAACACAAGTGGCTAAGGCTGCTTCTAGAGCACTGGCTCTTTAAACAGGCCAAGCACTCTCCGATAGCGTGGGCGGCGCAGGCCTTTTAAAGGCCGCAGCCACAGCTGTGCCCAGTTTTCCTGTCCCGGCTCCAGTCCAGCTGACTGCGGGGCGGATCGGCTGCCTTGGTACCTTGCTCCCAGGGAAGGCCCTATGACACGCCTACAGCAAGCACCCACCCATCCACTGGTCTGCCTGTCCACCCACACAAGTCTGCAGCCTGGGTGGGGGGCCATAGGAGAAGCTACCGCCGCCCACCTGCCTGGGCAACCCTGGCCCTGTCTGCTGCAGCCCTGCTCGCATGTGCTGCCCACCCCGTATGCTGCTACTGCTGCCACAGTACCGGTAAGTAAAGATTTCATGAGTCCCACTGTATGCCTTTCCGCACGCATGTGCACACCAAGACCAGCCATTTTCTGAATCTGGCATGCTGGGAAATGTAGTTCCAGCATGCCAGATTCAGGAAATGGCTGGCCTCTGCGTGCACATGCACGTGTGGAGAGGCGCACAGCATGTGGGACCTCCAAGCAGCTGCAGGCCAGGCAGCAGTGCACCAGCCCAGTCAAAGTGAGTGTGTGCGCTGTTTGAATATGCGGGGGGGGGGGGAGGGGCTGCATGAGTGTGCATGGAGGAACTTAGGGTGTGTGTGTCTGTGTGTGTATCTATATGAGAGAGAGAATGAATGGTGTGTGAGTGCGAGTGACAGACAGACACACAGACGGACTGGTGACTGCCCAGAAGGGAAGGGACACACATAGTATTTATTTATTTATTTAATAGATTTTTACCCCGCCCCTCCTGCAAACAGCTCGGGGCGGCTTCCAACAATAAAAATACAATACATAAAAACAATTTAAAACCATCAATAATAACAGTCATATATCAAATTATTAAAACAGGGCCCAGGACCTCAATTTAAACAATAAATAAGGAAGGGGAGCTAAAAAACCTTACCCCACCCTCCCCAAAGGCTTGGGCGAACAGCCAGGTTTTACAACTTCGCCGGAATGTCAACAGAAGGGGAAATTAACCTAGACAAAAAACCTTTGGTTTAAATCTGGTTACGGTGACATTACAAATTATACTCAAACTCTAACATGACAGTAAATTGTCATGTTAAGGCAAATTTAAAAATAAATAAATTATGGCTTAACTGAAATTAAACTGCATCCATTCCTCATCATGTACAATTATCATTCAGTCACCATACCACACACATGCATTTTAATTTCAGTTGAGCCTTAAATTATTATTTTTAAAATTTGCCTTAACATGACAATTTACTGTCATGTTAGCGTTTAAGTATAATCTGGAATGCCGCCTTAACCAGCTTCCTAAACTAAAGTTTTTTTTGTCTACGTTAATCTGATTGACTTTGAGGGCACATGGAGTACTAGTGTGACAGTAGCCTGATGGACTACAGCTGGGTAACTCAAGTACTTAATATTAGGCACATCCTAATAATACAAAGTCACCTGGCACTTATGCCAGGCTTTGTATTATTTCATCTGCCTCCCTTCACTGCACCTTCTGCTGTTCCAGGGCATCGACTGACCTATAACCTTGTGAGAACTTGAGCTTTGACTCATGGCAATAACTATCCCACACTACTGAACTGCAACAATATTGTAGTGCACTGTAGGGAACATAATTTCATAGGACAGAGCAGATGAGCTAGAGCAGGAGTGGAGAACCATTTTCCCTCCTGTGGGCCGCTTTGAAGATTAGTGCAAGTTCCACTGGTTGGACAGGAATTTGGGGAGGAGACAGGAAGATCTGTCAGAAGTGGATAAACTGTGGCTCTAGAGCCACCTGAGGTTCTTTGGCCCCCTGTGGTAAATGGATATGGCTCTTGGGATTAGAAAGCTGTGCCAGACCAGCCTTGGCATTCCCCTGTCCTTGCCTTCATCTCTTCCCCCTGAGCTCACTTTTTCAGTGCTCGAGAGCAAGGACTGGATCAAAGAACTGGAAAAGTGGTCAAACAAGAAACAGCCAGAGGACAGATATGGCCCATAGAAGAACATAAGAAGTGCCATACTGGGTCAGACCAATGGTCTATCAAGCCCAGCATCCTGTCTCTGACACTGGCCAGTCTCGAACACTTGGAAGAACTACTCAACAGGTCGCAATGGGGTGATCCATTCCCAGTTGTTCACTCCCAGCTCCTGACAGTAAGAGGTTACATTCCCCAAACCTACCTGGCTAATAGCTGCTAATGGATCTATCCTCCAGAAACTTGTCCAACCCTTTCTTAAATCTGGGTGTATACTACTGGCACAAAATCCGCAACTTAATGGTGCACTGAGTGAAAAAATACTTTCTTTTATTTGTTTTAAATCTGCTACCTGTTAGTTTCCTGGAGTGTCCCATAGTCCTAGTACATGCGCAGATGAGCTGCTCGGCACTGTGGGGCCCATCTTTAAAGAGGGCAGACAGGGCTGAGAAGCTCTGAACATGCCCAAAGCTTTTCTTTTCTTCCTTTTAAAATCCAAGCAGCAGTGTGGCATGGAGCCCAGCAGCAGAGTCAGGATCTCTGCTGTGAGTAACAGTGAGTAACGCCCTGCCTGACCCCCGACCCTGGCCCTGCCCAAACCTTTTCTTCCTCCTCAGGCAGGGAGGCCTGGCAGGGGCCAGAGGGGAGGGGGGGCTTGTCTTTGCCCCCTGGTCAGTTCTGGGTCCCGTGCCAGCTCCACCTCCCCACCTGCAATCCTGGTCCCCTTGAGTAATTCACGAAAACTCAAGGGGGAGCGAGAACACCCGAGTTCTCGGCCCCCCTCTCAATTCTTGTGAATTACTCGCAAGAATCCCCCCTTGTTTCAACCCTATTCTGCGCCCTTTGCTTTGTGACATCGGAATTATCAGAATTATCAGAAGGTGTTGGAAAGTGTCTGAAATAATCTTGGAAAGTGTCGGAATAATCTCCAAAGTATTGGAAGAAACATTGTTCTGCTACTTTTGCACTGTGACTGCATGTCGAAGTGCCAGCGGAAATTGTGGAAGATCGCAGACAAAAGTAGCTGAATGAATTTCTCTATTGCACCACGCCGCTCATTGCAGAAGAGCTCTTTCCGTCGGAAACAGCTACCACGGAAGATTGCCGTTTCAGCCCTTGTCCTTGACTCCTTACATAGAGCTTGAGAATTAATTAATCCAGCATAACGTAGACAGCCTGACTAAGGACATTGCCCTTTGAGCGTACCATTCAACAAGGGGCAGTGGCACGGCACACTATAGATATCGCAGTGCTGAAATTCACTTTTAACAAACTAACAGGTTTAATTAATTGGGTGCATAGTTTTTCCACACAGCAGCATCTCCTCTTTATCACAACCTGTAAGCCTGTTTTGAGGAGGGCTAACTGAAAGACCAACCTGGTGCTGGAGTTTTAAAAACAATCTCACCTGTAGCATGTGCATCATGCACACATGTAACCCTCCAAGTCTCTAGAGGGCAGTAGGGCACACTGTTGTAGCTGGGCATCTCTTTCCATTTATTGATATGGAACTACCTTGTGTCCCATTGAGGGCTGTCCAATTCCGGCAGGCAGGATTTGGTCAGTCTAGGGAGGAAGCTTTGCGGTAATAATAATCCTCCACTTGGATGTGCTAATAAGAAAACTACAAAGGTTATTTCAAACATAGAGCTTGTGTGGTCTTGTTTACGCTTGAGCCTGGAGATGAAGCTGGCTGCAGGGAGGACTGGTTAAAATTCTTCCCCTGGTGTCACACTATCTGTACAGGCTGAGCAGCCTCAAGAGAGAAATTACCACACTGTGTTCTGGGGCAGTGGAGATTGAAAGCTGTCTAGAGTAATCCTGAAATTAATATTCAAAGCGAATACCAAATTCAACAAATTTGGTGTATTAGCAAAGTGAATAGGACTAGATTCCTTCTTCATTTCCAGTTTCAATTCTTCGCTTTTGTATTTTGGTCACTTTGTTATTTCAGCAAGTTTTGTATCCATGACCAATATCTGAAATCTCAGGTGGCCTCTTGGGTGCCACATGGTATTCAGATACCAAAATGGGTACCCTAATACCTGGAATATTTATTTATTTAACCATTTTTCTACCCCACCCCCTCCTGCTCACAGACCACTTATTAATATTACCAAGTTGTCCGTTTTCCATTTTGCCGACCTATCCTGACTTACCATGCAACTATTTTAGCATCTTTCTGAAATTATCTAACCATTTTCCTATCTTGGTAAATGGAACAAAAAGGAATGGAAATGGTAATGGAAAACCAGTAGCTTTGAAATGTTCTTTCAGTAATATGCATATCTTATTGGGCACTAAATGTGTATTATTTAATGCCCGATCAGCCCAAGATGGGTTGGGTACTGAAAATCTGATGGGTATACCCATTTTTGGGAGTACCCATTTCAGGTATAAGCCTTTTATTTGGTGCACTGTGTCTTCCAGGATACTTTTTGGTGGGCTGCACACTGACAAATACTGAAACAACAAAGAGGCAAAGGGACAAATTTTGCTACATCGATGGAAGAGGAATTTGAATATTCATTTGTGGGATCGAAATTACAAATTATTTGCACAAACGTAACACACACACATACTTATTTCATCCCTAGGCCATGAGCCAAAAACCACTTACTCCAACTCCCTCCTAGCGAGTCCCCAAACACAACCATCTATAGGGCCCCAGAGAGAGATCCCCGGAGTGGGTGGAACCACAGGGAATGGGGAAGGGTCACTAGGGGCCCCACATTTTATCATTGCCCTGACCCTCATACCCCCGGAGTCCCTGGGGGCCCCTCACTCCATGGTAACAACGCCCCTGCTTGAACCATAGCTGCTAAATGTTAGTCAGGAGACAAATATCAGTGGCCCCCTGTGGGAATTCTTTCCACGGAAATTCAATTTCTTGCATGTTCCCAGTCTGTTAGCTGCTTGTTCTCAGGCCCATCTGTTAAAACGGCAAGGTGCCCAATCCCAAATTGGTCAGCCCTAGGATGTAGGAGCCAGAAAGCTTGGGTTTAAGTTGGAAGCTCCTTCACTGTGAATGCCAGACAGTTCTGGCTCTGTCACACAGTGTGGCAAAGAGGCTACGGTCTGTTTTATAGTTAATGGCGGCCAATGATGCTCTGCATCAAAAACTTAAAATAAAAGGATGCACAACTGTGAATATCAAAGAAAAAAGGGCACATCTTCTAAGTGTTTCTTAGTAACGATGTGCTGCTGTCAATGCTTTGAAAGTACAGGGAGTCAAACAGGAAGCCATGAACGGTGTAAAGTTCCATCTCAAAGAATGTCAGCTGGAGCCAAGAGGAAGCCACATCAAGTTCACTGACACACCTAGGTTAGGGGCTTATTTTGGGAAACTGTCCTAGGACGATACAGTTGGGACTGTTTAGTCTACGGTTGTGTGGAAAATATGACCCTACTTTGGGTGGGTTGGAGGGCAACAGAGAAACCAGAGAGATTTCATCTCTCTGTAATCAAAAGCAGTAGTCTTCTTAGCACTGATTCCGATTGTCAGCTTTACTGCTGAACAGCTCAATTGAGCCCTGGTCTTGGGACTCCGCGGGGCCCCTTTGCAACTGGTCTGAGCCACTAGGCAATTTTGAGAGTGGGTGGGGGTGGAATGCTGGCCCTGCTTCCTCCTCCACCCACTCTGAAAATTTCTTAGCAGTACTCAGGCTGTTTGTGGGTGTGTCAGAGTCTTGCGGTGGGGCTCCTGACTGGGGTCCATCTAGAGTGATGGTAAGCTGAAGTGGGGATCACCCCCACTGCCACCCCCTCACCCTGGAGACCCATCATTGGGATGTGAGCCTGGGACTCAAAGGGAAGGCAAATTGTTCCCATTTGCCTTCCCTGTTTATCCCCCTCTCTCTTTCATTCTGAAAGCTCTTTGTAGAGACACTGAGGATAGCAGTATCACTGAGGATTCCTTTCCACAGCACGTTCTTCCACTAAGTCCATTCTGGTCACGTCCCTGAATACAATGTCCCACCAGCTAGTCAGAGGAGGGGTGGTCAGCCTA
Organism: Sphenodon punctatus; assembly: GCA_003113815.1. Taxonomy (NCBI): domain Eukaryota; kingdom Metazoa; phylum Chordata; class Lepidosauria; order Sphenodontia; family Sphenodontidae; genus Sphenodon; species Sphenodon punctatus. The sequence continues at coordinate 7,630,870 of QEPC01008364.1, read as the reverse complement.
GAGGTCAGACTGACCTTGACGGTACCCGCATTATTTTCCTTCCTTCCTTAGCACCGTTTTATTTGCTAGCGCACACAGCGATGTGTCATTGCTCATAAACACAGGTCTGCTATCGCTGTGTTGTTGTATGGTAAAGGTCAAGTGGAGTGTTTGTTTTGGAAAAAGCAAGCAAAGAAAAGCTATTCATGCAAGAATTACATCATGGTCTTTCTTGGTGGAGCAACTGCTACAATGCTGCCTTCCTCCCAAATTTATTATGATGGTTTGATTGATTGAAAGCCAAGCGTACGCCTATAGAAAACTCTCCAGTATTGAAGTAGCTTCTACCCTGCAAAGCTGCAAAGTGGACACAATACAGATGAGAAGTGCCCAAATAAGTTTGTTTTCCAAGTCAATTAACCATGTTACAAGTTCCATGTGGACACACTCTTAGAGAATAGATATGGGGTGGGTTTAAAGAAGTGGCAGCAGAGTAACCCTCTCCCCAGTGCAACCCCTTATGGTTCCACAGTGGCTTTCCTGGTGGGCCCTAATGCCGCCATCTTTACCACAGTTGCTCTTGCACTGAACCAAGTAGTGCCATGCTCTTGCACTGAACCAAGACGGCAGGAATAGGAGGCACATTGGAGCAGGAGCTGTGGACAGGGACTGAAGAACAGGACCCTGATGCTTCCAGGGGTTAGAGGGCAGGGTATCTGGATGCCATAGGATGGGCCTTTGCCTACCTGAGATGGGATCTTCATTGATGAAGCAATTCATGAGTCAGAGGTGCTCGGGCAATGGGCATTTTTACACACACTTTAAAGTGCTGGTCTTTTAATCTTCTGGGTTTACAAGTCCACAAGTAGGTTCCAGATGCATTCTTCACACACACACACACACACACACACTGCCCTGAGGCAGTTCCTGCATGCCTTCTTCACACAAACACTGCCCTGAGGCAGCCTAAAGTAGCTGCAGCTGTAGACGTGAATGGCTGCCATGGAAACCAAGTGACCACAGCTGCCTGGAACAAAGCAGTTTACCAGGAGAACTTTTTACACACAAAAGCTCTGGGAGAAGTTCTATGCAGAAGTTCAAAGAGCCAGATGTTTAAGATCTGGGTGAGTGATTTAGATACACCAAAAGTTCAGGATGTAACAGCAAACATGCAGAAGAAATGTGTGTGTAAAAACACCCAATGTGGCCCTGAGGGACAAACAAGGCTGGGCCTACATATCCTGCTACCTCAGACAAAAAAATTTTGCTTCCCACCAGAGGCAGTGCCAGGCCTAGGGAAGTTGGGCCTATAGGTGGCTGATAACGGTCAATAATGGGGCAGAGCAAAGGAATGGGGATGAGTTGGGGGCTCAATAGGGTTCTATGGGAGTTCTGAAAGGGGAGGGAATGTTCCTTCTCTCCCCCCTACCCCTGAGTCACCTATGGTTGGGCCCTGTACAAAATGGTGATGTAGGTCCCCTCCTAACATAGGAATCTTTGACCGACCGTATCTCACCCTTCAGAAAAATGAAAACGTTATTGTTATTCATTTATGAGGTTTGATTAAACATTATGTCCCCTTCAGGGGCTGGGGCTCCCTGCACTGAATGTTACGCGTATGTTGTCATTTCTAGCTTACTCATGGATTCCATTTTGGGGGGCCCCCTCTTAAATTACCATAGGCCCAGTTTGAGGCTCTGTGGGCCTGTATTTTATGCCAGCACTTCTCATGCTCGTTTTGTCATTTCAGGTTTATTCACAGAGCCCAGAGAGTGGCAGAAAGGAGTATATACAACTGACTCGTGGAGCTTCTCAGGGTATTTGGTTCCCAAGAGTTGAGAGAACCCTTTAGAGCCACCCTAAGAAGGCTACCACACTGGAGAAGATGCCCACCAGGTCCAGTGATGACCCAGTCCAAGGACCAAATAAAGTTTATAAAGCCCCGCCCCACCCTACCCGCCTTACATAGCTCTCGATGCCGTCACAAAAAGTTAAAACCCAATCAACAATTTTAAAGAATTTAAAACTTTTTTTTTTTTTTTTAAAAAATTGGGCAGGAAAAAAGAGAGGACAGAGTACATTGAGGGAACCGTCAGAGAATCCTAAAAGCAGCTAGAGAATAAATACGTTTTCAGGTACTTTTTAAAGGTAAGACGGGAGAAACAAACTGAGATGGACACGCAAGTCCCACACCGTGGGGGCTGCCAAAGCAATAGCCCAATCGCCTGCCGACTTCAGACACGATGGCAGAACCCCCGAACAACGGGTGGTTCCTGAGCACAGATACTCATCGGTGTGAGGTTCCAGAAGTAGGTCTCAAATATAGCCAGGGCCTAAACCATTCACACCCTAACCAGCAGTGCTGTCTTAAACTCAAGCCGTCGCTCCCCAGATAACCAATGCAGAGAATGCAGCGTGAGCGTAAGATGATCACGACTGCCTAAACCAGTATGCAGCCATGCTGCCACATTCCGAACAAGCTGCAAGCGACAGATAAGCACTGCCGGCCGGCCGGCCGTAGAAGAAAGAGTTACAAAAATCAAGCCTTGTAGTCACGAGGGCATGGGTGACTGTAGCAAGGTCAGCCTGGGATAAATAAGGGCATAACTTATTTACGCCAGAGTGTGGTCGAAAATGATGCCTAAGTTCTTTACCTCTAAATCAGAGCCTGGCCACGTTCAGGGACTTGAGGGAGGCAAGGGCATCCTCATATCAGTTCTCCCTTTTCACCATCATCACCTCAGTCTTCCCCGGATTGAGCATGAGGTAGTTTCGATGCATTCAGGCAGCTGTGTCATTCAGGCATTCCTCCTTCAAGGCAGAGGCCAAGTTGGCAGGGCTCATGAGTAAGAGATATACAGCGGACGGATGATACTCGACCCTGTGCTTGATCATGACATCACTCAAGGGCTGCATGTACAAGCTGAATAACATGGTTGAAAGAATAGAACCTCGAGGGATGCATATACATCCATCACCACTGACTGAGTCCTCCCTTCCAAGTACAACTAAAACCACTGACCAGCAGCTCCCGCCACACCAGCAATGTCCCTCAGCCGCCAAAGCAGCAACTCATGGTCAGTACAGTATCAAATACTGCTGTAAGGCCCAGTATGACCAGAATGGCCAGCTGTCCTTGATCTAAAATCATAAGCAGATCATTCATCACCCTGACAAGTGCAGTCTCTACCCCATGAGAAGGTCTGAACCCTGATTGGAATTTCCCCAAAATATTGTTAAAGTCCAGGTGTCTCTGTAGCCGCACAGCCACAGCCTTCTCAATAACCTTCCCTAAAAAGGCAGATTGGAGACCCGGTGAAAATTGGCAAGCACTCCAACATCAAAAGACTGTTTCTTGAGGAGGGGATGGACGTCCGTGCATTCTAGGGTGGCTGGCACCCTCCCCTACCTAAAGGAAGCGTTAACAATGCCTGTCAATAAAAGTACCACAGCCTCAGTCCTCACCGTCAACAAAACAAACAGGCACAGGTTGGAGGTGCACGTGGTGGGCCTCAATGATCCCAGTGGTGCACAGATTTCCTCATCAACCACTATATCGAGGTCAACCAGGGGAAAACAGTCCCTAGGGACTCCTGGAACTCCACATCGAAAGGCCCAATGATTCCTGCCGGGAGTCCCTCTATCTTCTCCGCAAAGAACGTAGAGAATTCTTCACAGTACTCTACTGAAGAAACGGTAGACAGATTGAGTCAGTCTGGATTCACCAGGCCATGCACCACCTAAAACAGTTGCACCCACCTGTTCCCTGCAGCGTCTCTGCCCGAGGACAAGTACAAGCACTTAGCCTCAGTAATAGCCCTGCTGTACGCCCGCATAAACTCTTTGTACAGCTGAAGTTCAGCCTCCAGGCAGCTCCTCAAGCATCTCCTCTCCAATCTACACCCCAGCGTCTTTAAGTCTGCCAGATCGCTGTCATACCACAGCAGTCTACGGGCTAGCGAGAAAACCACGGTCCAGCGAGGAGCCAGGGAATCGGGGACCCCCTCTAAGAGCTGAAAATAGCCATCGGTGAGCCTATCAACCCCCTCGTTAGAAGTAGTGCTAAAGCGAGAACCCCACGCATTCTCACAAGAACGCACAGGATTCTCGCAGCCCCACACAACACCGCGTCGAGATTTTCTAGAATCTTGCAAGATTCTTGAAAATCGCACCGTGTACTTTACACATGTGCACAATGGCTGCTGTGCCCATTTCTGAGCATGCGCGGCCCCTGGGAGCCATTTTTCACATGCGCAGAGTGTTTGAGGGTTCTCGAGAATCTTGCGAGATTCTCATTGCCCTTAAAACACTCTGCGCACACGCAAAATGACCGTCAGGGGTCACACATGCCTAGACATGGCTGCAGCGCAGAACGGGGTTTTGGACGTGCAAATTTTGCACGAGAACGGGTTTAGATTCAGCCAATTCTCAACCCATTTCCACAAATCTTGGCAAGAAGCCAGTTCTTGCTGAGATTTAGCAAGAATGCAAGGGTGAGTTCCACCCATAGTTGGAAGGGGCAGATGCATTAATTCCAGCACTAATAATGAGGTTGCTGAAATCCATCGGATTCAGCAATCTCCATGGCGGTACGACAATCGATCAGCTATGGTGCTATCAGTCCGGTAAGGCAGCACCTGCACTAAAACACATGAGGTGATGGTCACACCACACAACAGGGGAGATACAAACATCGGAAACTGGAAACCCCAGCCCCAAAACGAGATCACATCCCCGGCTGGCACTGTGGGTGCTCTTCTGGATGCTCTGGGTAAAACCCAAAGATGCCATTGCATCCGGGAACTCAGAAGCCAGACTCCTTCCTCCCCCCCTCCCCCATAGCCGACAATCATCCTGGGACATTCCAACAGCAACGCCGACACCAGCTCCAGGAATTCAGTTCCAAATCCCCCCACATTACCAGGACCATAAATCTTGATCCTGCCCCAGTGGCACAGGATGCTGCCAGGCACTCAAATGTCCCCACCTCCGGCATAGGCCACCTCGTGCATTGTAGGCAGGATGAAAAAAAATCAATCCCCCCCTCCCCCTTCGCTCTGACCGAGGCTGGTGGTTCACTGAGAAATCTGGCTGAACCAGCTGCATCAAAATAGGGCCTGCGGAATCATCCAGCCAAGTCTCGGTGATACATGCTAGGTCCGGGTGATACTCTGCAACTGAATCACACAGAGTGTCGGCTTTATTCACCCCAGACCCGGCATTAGCCATCCGGATCCTCATGCAGGAGGAATACAACTTGCCCATTCCCCCTTGGCCCTTCAAAGTACTCACAATGGGCTCCACAGCAATTTCCCAAAGACATTTAAAATAGAATGTGTTGCTCGATCGCTGTGGATCTTCCCCCCCACCCCACCCCAACCCACTGCTTGTCACCCTAATAGGTATCTTAAAATTAGCTTGCTCAGTTCCCTCACTAACTCTGGACGTCCTCCCTCGTTGTAGGACCATCATTCATACACAACAAGCAAAAAGACAAACACAGAGACAATAATGGCAGTGGCTGCCCAGGTAGAAGACCCCTCCCTCCCCCCTGGGAGAGCCGCCTGGCAACACACAAACATTGGGGCTGGGAGGATGCTCTCACTACCTCCCCTGTCCCAGACAAACTCCCCACATATTCAACAAAAGAGGGCCCTCTCACTGCCCCCTAGCCATAAAATGCAACCACCACTCACCAAAGATGGCCCACTACCAGGAAAGGTGGATAAAACACAAGTAACTTATTAGAAACTACAGGTCTACCCATAGCAGTAAGGCAGTCCTTCGGGGATTTTTTTAAATCCAAGAAAAGGGGGGGGGGGGGGGGAGAATCCCTTCCACGTTGAAAGGTCCAATTTAGGTCTCTTTTAATAACAGCATTTAAAACAACAAGAAGCAAACAAGAATGCCGAATGTGTTGGTCGAGTTAAGCAAACAACCGCAGCTTAACCTAAAATCAGAAAATGTCTAATTGTGGTGTTAAAAGATCTCCCACTGTCAACTGAATACAGTAACTCACAAAATAAAAGACTCATGAATATGCAAATTATTCAACAAAAAAACATTCCGTAAATGCTTCAGCTGTTTTCAAACCTAAACCTTGAACACGCTGCCTGCCTTTGGGTTGCCATTTCATTTGTAGATAAGATCCAGTAATACTTTTAATTTTATTTTACTATTTTAAGAAAGTGCGTTTAGCCATTTAAACGTGTTTAGCAACAAACTATTTACTTACAAACGACTTACATACAATGGGGGTTACTCTGCAGTAAGTGGTTTGTGGACCACAGAGTTAGTTAATTAGATATGTTTTTTACAAATAAATTATCAATCAATTTCACCTTAAATTTCCTGCATGTGGGATTCAGGACATGGTTAAGCTTTGAGGCCCAACAGTTTTTAACAATCTCAGCTGTTTCACACAGTAGTTAAAAGATAATTCACAGTGTAAATATTGAGCCACCATGTTCTCCAGCCCATAAAGTAGCATGTTTTGCGGTCACAAAACCAACAAATGGAATTCCTACAGCAACATTTCCTCTCGCCTGGATCCCATAAATTCTGTGCCCTCTGACCCTGAATCAACAAAAATTCTCCAACACATGCTGTAGTAAACTAGGAGAGAGTCATCCCATTGGTTCCAATGGGACTACTTGTGTACTTAACACGAGGAAAATCCTTAAGTGCTTTGCCAAGTTAGGATCAGAGTGCTCAACACTTTGCAGGACTGAGCCTGCCCGCAACAAAAACGGTTTCTGTTCTTGTGGCAGAGCCACTAGCTCATCATGAGAAGTTTTAGGTGACTTGAGGGCAATTCCCACATATTTCATAGGGATGGGAAAATCGGCTCACCTGGTTTTTATTGCTTCAGATTAATCTGATTCTGGTGCAAGTACCAATATGCCTTGCACTGTCCACTGAAATGAATAGGTTCAGTTTTCCATTTACTTCAATTTAGAAAAAAAAAATTCCCACTGAAGTCAATGGGACTTCAGTGGGAATTTGAACTGATTCCAATCTGATTCAAAATCGGAAGAAATTTAATCCAATTCAGATTTTAATCCAATTCTGACTTTCCATCCAATTTCCCATCCCTATTGCATTATCCATTTGTCTACACTCACTTTTTTATTACGTGTGAACACACACAAACATGGGTCCCGCAATAGGCAACATCCATGTCAGCCACCCACCCAAAACTGGAGCAACTATCTCACATTTTCCTTCATGTGTAATCAATGTAACGTGCGAGCATTCCTATTTGCACCCGTCTGACTTTGGGTCATCCCAGTGACCAGTGAGACATGGAGAAATGAGATCTCTGGCCATTCTTCACTTCCTTGCAGACTATGATCACCCAGAACCCCTTTCCCTACACACTTGCACATAAAAATGTAGCACTATTTCTGTAGAGTTCTGCTTTTCTGGGCATTGCCGTGCTGGTTGTGTGAGGTTGTGCTATTTCAGAGAACTCATTCAACCATGATTGCGCAGTGGCGTTAAATATGGCGCAGTGCGGGAGTGAATGGGACAACCGCCATGCCACAGCTGCCCAACACTGGACGGGTAGGACACTCCAGGCATCTAACCGGGCTTAGATTGTGGGGGGAACACAGAGATCACTCTCAGAGTCTTCCCCATGGGAATATATCCCACCAATATTGCACCAGAGGCAAGTGTTGTGCATAGAGCTGCCAACTTTTCAGGGTTTGCTTGGAGACTCCAGACTTTGACCCAAAGTCTCTGCTCCAGGGGAAACTCCAGATTCTCTGCGTCAGCCACGAGCATCCCAATAACCTGGAGAAATTGGGGCCTCCCAGAGTGGCTGGGGGCAGCCACAGAGACTTTCCTGCCCCCTTTCCAACATGGTCCCACTCCTGTGGAGTATTGCGATGTCACAACATTTCATAAGGGGTGGCGTTACATCACAATGCCTTTGCCCCGCTCCCTGTCGGACATGGCTGCCCCTGTCCAGGCACACTTACTCTATTGAAGCCTCATTCCTCCTGAGGTAGTGTGGGCACATGACCATGCTAAGGCCTACACATACCCACAAAGCACTGCACCCAGGATCTCAGAAAAACACATCCTGGAATAGCATCCAGGGAGGCACGTGTCAATGAGGCTACTGCTGTAGACACTGCATTGCACAACAAACAGGGGAGGGGGCACGTGGGTGAAGTCAGGGCTATGCAAATTATGGCAACCTATCACACACATGCCATTACAAGCATGAACACATGGGAAAGAGAAGGTGAGGAAAAGGCCTCGGAAGCCAAGAGAGTTTTCAGTATAGGCAAGAGCACAACGTAAATTATTCCCTTTGAACTTAAAAAATTGGATTGAACCCAGCAGCCAAGCCCAGACATGAACATGCTCTCCTGCTCTTTTTTAAGGACAGGGATGGGGAACCTTTATTATTAATTATTATTATAAACATTTATATAGCACCAGACGTGTGACCTGGTGCTGTACAAAACATAGAAATAGACGTGGTCCCTGCCTGTGGCTTACAATCTAAAAGACAGGGAGAGGAGACAGAGGGAGAGACAGGGGAGAAGACTAACAAACATTCAAGCGGATGCAAAGTCTCAGGTGCGTGTGCTTGGCTTGGTTACAGGTTGGTTGCAGCAGTCTGCAGAGGAGGGCAGACAGTAGGTATATGGGAATGTCTAGCAGGCATTGGGAAAGGCGGCGAGGAAAAAGTGGATCTTGAGGAGGGATTTGAAGGAGCGGAGGGAGGGGGCAAGGCGGACGTGGGCAGGGAGGGAGTTCCAGGCATGGGGGGCAGCAAGGGAGAAGGGTCGAAGGCGGTTAGGCGAGCAGGAGAAACGAGGGAGAGTGAGGGAGGGGACAGAGGAAGAGCGGAGCGCGCGTGCAGGAGTGCATAGGGAGATTAGGTCCGAGAGGTAAGGGGGAGCTTGGTTGTGGAGTGTTTTGAACGTGAATACCAGGAGTTTAAACAGGATACGTTCAGGAAGGGGGAGCCGGTGAAGAGAGAAGAGGAGAGGCTGCACATGGTCGAAGCGACGGGCAGAGTGAATGACCTTGGCAGCAGAGTTTTGGACTGCGATAAGGGGGGACAGGTGAGAGCGAGGATGTCCAGCAAAGAGGAGGTTGCAATAATCGAGGCGAGAGATAACCATGGCATGAACAAGGGTTTTATGGAGGGCGAATCGGCAGGATTTGGCAACCGAGTCAATGTAAGGTTTAAAAAAGAAGTATGTGTCAAAGATGAAGCCCAAGCTACAGGCTTGGAGAACAGGATGGATGGTGACTCCATCGGTGCAGATGGGCAGGTTAGAGGGAGAGGAGGGAGGAAAAATAAGGAGTTCTGTTTTGGCCATGTTGAGCTTGAGTTGACGTCGGGACATCCAGGCGGAGATATCAGAGAGGCAGTTGACGAGGCGTGAGCAGACAGAGGAGGAGAGAGATGGGGTAGAAAGATAGAGTTGGGT
>QEPC01008364.1:7563751-7584430 GCA_003113815.1 Sphenodon punctatus | reverse complement strand
GATCCTGGAAGACAACCAAGGATGTATAGCGCTGGCTCACACAGAAAGAATCAACCCCAGAACCAAGCACATTGACGTAAAATACCATTTCCTGAAAGACTCACAGGAACAAGGACTCATAGATCTGCAATACTGTCCTACAGAGGATATGACAGCAGATGTGTTCACGAAGCCACTAGCAGGGAAACGCCATCGCAAGCTATAATGAGCCTAATGGGTTTGACTAGTGACTGTTGAGAAGGGGTGTTGGATTGTGCAACAGTCATAAGTAAAAGCCTCTTGCAAGCCCTGCAAGCTTAATATTTATTTATTTTATTTTTATTTTTCAAACTTATATCCCGCCCCCTCCTGCAATGCAGCTCGGCTTGTGAGGCTTGTCCGGTAGGGGGAGGGTCAGGGTTTTTTCCTCCTTGTCTCCTCTCTCTGTCCTCCAGTGCCACATTGTCCCATGCAGTCTGTACAGTATGGAAGCATGTCTTCTGAGTTCTTAGCAAAGTTCTGTTTTGAAGACACTTCTGCTGTGTGTTGTGCAACAGAAAACTAACTCTACAATATCTAGCAGCTCAGCGCCCAGCTCTGAACCCCTACTGCTCTTGCTCCTGACAGGGCCTACAGGCCGAGTACTAGCGGCCTTCAGTCTGATCATGTACTGCTCTACGCCAAACCTTAATACTATCTAGGGATCTGCTTTTGTCTAGGCCTACCTGCAGGGTCTCATGTTCACAACATTTCCCCCATTGCCGCCAATTACACTGTTGCAACCAGGACGCTTGGATCTCCATGGTGACCGCGGGAAAAAAATTTCAATCTTCTTGTGAAAGCACATCCCCCACCACTTTCAGGTAAAGGGAAATCTCCTTCAGCAGCATAATCCAGGAAACATCGGCCTTTCTTAAATGAGACACGCCCACACAGTGGACATGGGTGGGCGCGTTCCGTTTGAAAGCGGCGGCGGCGGGTGGGTGGCTCCCACAAAATACACACCCCCACCCATAGCCCCCATGTGAAGCAACAAGTGAAAATGCAGGTTGCTCCAGTGATGGCATGGGTGGGGGGTGGGGGGGTTGCGTGCCCGTTTGTAGCCGTCCCCCCCCACACACACACACACCCCATTGTGACCACAGACTGCTATTGGGAGTCATTGTGCAGCAGCTTCAGTTCCATTCTGCAGAGGGCACCTTATTGGAGTAGCCCTGAAGGTAATTTGCTTTCTTTTTTGGAAAGGACCTTCTTCCTGGTTTAAAGCAGGTAAGATCTAATGGCCCACTGCAGCGTCAGAACTGCTGCATGACAGACAGCCACAAGCAGGCTTGGTAAGCGGCCGGGGGGGGGGAAGATGGCAATTGGACCAGGTCCCCAAGCTTTGCGGGGAGAGGGCAAAAAAACCTACAATAATTTTCTCTTACTAGAGACATTCAAATATGAAAAGTACAGTAATAATTGCACATAATTGTGTAAATAAAGCACCCATAGGATCTCCAGGAATTGATTTCCAAGTCTATGATGGGGGAGGGAGAGAGAGCTCACTCCACCCCCCAGGTATCGGGATGTACCAAGCCCCCATATTTGTCTCAACAGGCCCTGCCACAAGTCCTAGAACATTCAACTTACATAAAGGCCTTTGAGCTTAACATTAAATATAATAAAAGCAGCCTTTAAAGGCAGCCTGCGAGGCTTTGCCTGCCGTGTCTGGTAGCCAAGCCAAAAGTATTTGGTAGAGTTAACTTTGGCTGACACCGGGGCTTTTACTGTTTAATTTCCTGATACTTAAAAAATAATTTTAAGAAAATATCAGTATCACGGGTGTATCTGCGTGATTGGAAATGGTTCCTTATTTCTTTAATGGCTGCTGTGTTTTCACACACATTTCACAGAATTATTTTTTTAAAATTTTTTTTAAAAAGAACCCTGCTGTGTACACCAGCAGCAACATCTTGGCATATATTTCCCTTTGACAAATATTGTCACCAATCATTTCTGGCAGGATATCCTTTCGCAGATAGCTGCAGTGCCAAGCTCACAAACAAACTTTGCTCTTCCAAGAGTCATTCTGCCTCACATGAAGTACATTGTTTTGCTCTGGAGCCTGGCGTTAACAGCTGCCAGACTCGAAGATTTTAGTCCTATGCAAAAATCGCCATTACATTTAACTGGGGTACGTTTGGGGTCTGAGTGAACTTAAAGTACAGCCCAGTCAAACCCACCAAGTTTCAGTTGCTTTGCCACTTCCTCTCCGAGGTGGAAAAAATAACTTCCCCTTCAGGCAGGTTACCCGTTGGGCGTAGGCGGTGGCTTGTGGCCCCTCCTAATATACCAACATTTGATAGACTCACCCTGACTTGCCCATTAGAAAAAGGAAAGTGTTACTGCAATTAATTTTTGGCATTCAATTCAACATACCAAGAGCTGTCACCTGCCAGAGGGAGGAAATGCAGAGAGGCAGGATCACACCAAGAGGAGTGGTGCAAAGGGGCTGTCATGACCCTTTGTAACATAACCATGCCTCTTATGGAGCATTGTCCAACCCCCCAGTGTCCTGCAGAGGCTGGGCCAAGTTGGAAAAGGGGTGGGGCAAAAGAGGTCACCTCCCCTTTTGGATATAATCCCGGTCGTTGCGGAGCATTGTGACATTGTGGTGCTCTAACGGGGAGAGGCCATATTGTAAAAGGGGCAGGAAAGACCCTATGACTGGATTTTCTGGATTAGCCATGAGCACCCCTGGCAAACCCAGAGATATTGGGGCAACCCTTGGAGAATCTGGGTCAAAACTCCCGAGTCACCAGACGAAGCCGGAGAGACAGTAATTCTTCTCAGCATAATGTCCCTGCAAGGCCCTGTGAGCCAGGGTACCAGACATATATTACTCTGTTTATTCACAGGCCCCATGAATTGCCACAGACCCTCCATAGACCTCAGCTCCCTGCATTTGAGGCTGTGGGCCTGTTTTTTTACACCAGCACTTTTTACACTCTGGTTGTCATTTCAAGTTTATTCATGGCCCTGGGTGCTTGCTCAGACATTCTGTAGTTACCTGGAGTTGTCCCTGCATGCTGCTGAATACCTGGCATGATATAGCACTGCTACAAGGAAGTCCTATGCAGGAGGATGGAGGGTGCACGTCCCTCTAAGATTTGCGGCGCATAAGAACAGTCCCTTCACACCCTCCCTTTGAGATTCCCAGTAATCACAGGGTAGCCATGGAATCTGAAATTAAAGCACCATTTTGCTCCATGTTGGCACTTATATTCCATGACAGTTGGAGGAGCGCGCAAAGAAGCCGCCATTTTGAGGAATCAGGAAATTGGGGAGGAGTCCCCACCCCTCACCCCGACAGCTGTTACTCCCCTGGCCCCTATGGGATTAGTAAAGATGAGCCCTGGAAGGTCTGGAGTCTGGCTGAAGTTAATCAGACTTTCCCCATGCCCCTCTCCCTCATGGACAGAAGGATGGGTTGTTTATCTGGAGAAGAAAGCTAGCTGACAGGATGGAGGAACAACTAGCCACCTCTTGAAGAGAGATGGTCCTGAGGAAAAATGGCTTTTCCCTTGTAAATTGGTTTCCTGCGTCCCAACGGCTGTTCCATTTGTTTGGACTAATGAGAAATGTAGAAAATTGTCCTGACTTGGAAACATTGACTGACCTGATTGCTCCAATATTTTTTCACCCACTTTGTTGCTGTGCAGCGCATGAAGGCTTTCTGCTTTCCTTGACGTACCTGCCATTGTCCATGCCACAGACAGGACTCTGGAGTTCAAAACCTACTGCTTTGATCCAGTTTAACAACTTCTAGGATGACGTACCCAATACTATGATTTCTAGAGACAGGCAGAATCATTCAGAGGGAATGGGGCAAAGGGTCTTCTGGCACAACCCTCTCGGACAGAACCCCACCTCTTACGGAGCATCGTGGCACCTGAGAGGTGGGGGACCATGCTGAAAATGGGAAGGGAAAGTCTCTCTAATCCAGAGAAATTGGCACTTCCCTTGGACAATCTGGGTCAAAACCCGGAGACTCTGGCTTTCACCGGGACATTGGACGTTCGCTGCTGTCCAAGAACTCATGGGCTAAATAAGCCAGGATAAACACAGGAAAGGAACATAGGATGTTAGCATACGGTAAAAGAGAAGAATGGGGATTAGAGAGGGATGCATGAAGATGCTTTTGAAGGAGAGACAAGAAGGTGTCTCAGAGACTGGGCTAAGAATAAAGGTCAATACAACAAGGTAAGCAAAGCACAGTGGGAAAATGAAATCGTAGTGTCCTATAGGAGAAAGGCCATATTGTAAAGAGGACAGGAAAGCCCCTATGACTGGATCGTCTGGATTAGCCATGGGTACCCCTGGCAGACCCAGAAATATTGGGGCTTCCATTGGAGAATCTGGGTCAGCCCCCCACCCCCTCCGCAATTCAGTGACAACCTCTCCCACCAGAAGGGATATGGGTAGGGGTGTCGCACTGAAGGGAGAAGTCAGTTGCAGGGGCAAATTCTGACTCTCTCAAGAGCTAAGGTGATGGGCATGATAGAAACCAGGGGTGGGGAGCCTTTCCCCTCCCACAGGCCACTTTGAAATGGGCAAACTCTACAGGCCAGATAGGACATGGGATAGGGGACTTTTCTAAGCTATGCTCAGGAAGAAGGGAAAGGTCTAGATAATGGATCTGGGCCGTGCATCCATCCCCTACAACCTTGAGTACATCATGCCCTCATCTCCACTTCTCTCCCCTGAGCTCACTCTTTTGTGCTTGAAGGTAAGGATTGGGGCAGATCCTGGGAATTGGAAAGAGGATAACTAAGAAACAGCCATGGGCCAGATTTGGCCCCATGGACCACAGGTTTCCCACCTGCTAAAAACACATTAGTCCGATGAGGACTTCAATAAGTACAGAGAACAGAGGAATAAATGAGAAACAGAAGTATAGATAGGGGCAGGGACCCAGGTCCCTGGGGCAGGGCAGAGCACATACTGGGCTTTGTTGGGCTGGGGATGGAGGCCATATTTGATGCAGTGAAATACAAAATGCAGTTGAAGGGAAGAGGAATTATAGCTGGGTATACGCTTTCTGCTGAAACACCGGAGTTTCAAGAGAATTGCCAAACACCCCCGGTTTGCCCAAGCTGAATCTTACACACAGTCTGTGCAGAATATAAGATACAAAAATGTGCATGGATGCGCGCGCACACACACACACACACAATGTGCATGGATGCGCACACACACACACACACAATGTGCATGGATGCACACACACACACACACACACACAATGGTATTGATCATTTTGATTCTTCCATTTACCTGCAAGTCACTCCCCCTGCCTGCTGTACCACCTCGGCCTTTGTGTCTGCAATGGAATGAATGCAATGGAATGAAATAGGGCTGTTTTCATGTGCGTTTAGCTGGAGGAACTAGGAAGGAAAGGTTTGTCTGTAGGGTGTGGTAACTCCCCTTTCACCACAGCTGCAGACCTCAGTTGTCTAAAACCACCTTCTCATTAGCTGGTAGGAGATTTCTCACTATCTCACAACATTGACGTTGACCTACTCCCGGAGAACACACAATGAGGACCTTCCCATTGTAGGACCCAGACTCCTAGATCCAGGCTCACCTCCAGTCTCTAGGCCAAATTTGGTCTGTAGCACTAGCTAGTTTTTATTTGATCCCTTTCTAATTCTTGGATCTGGCTCACAGATCCAGTTCCTACCCTCAAACACTGAAAGAGGGAGCTAAAGGGAAGTAGGGTGGGCAGTTATGCAAACTTTAGAGGCCACTTATGAGAAATACAGATTGCAAGTCTACACTGGAGTCAATGCAGCCCTGCAACCTGTATTTCTCTTAAGTGACCTCTAAAATATGCATATCTGGCCACCCTAAGGGGAAGGGAGCAGAGTTGAGGACATGTCCTCAAGGATAAAGGGATGAATCCATGATATAGACCCTCCCTTTGCTACCCCTGCCCTGTGCACAGCCCTTAAAGGGCTCACCCCTCAATTCCCATCCAGCCCACTGAGCTCGTACTAATTTTCAAAGTTGTCCAAGGGAGGGAAGAGGTTCCCATCCCTGCCCTAATGCCATGTTGTTTGGAGCAGCAGAGTCACAGAGCTGGATTTCAGATCCAAGATTCTGGCAGAGTCCCACTTTTTTCTGAAGATAAAGAAAAGATCAGGAAATCAAATCGCAGCAGACATGTCAGAAAATCTCCTGTCTAATTCCTGTATCTCGGAGCAGATAAGATAGAGGTTAACAAAACGTGGCCAATCTGGACTTGCCAGCTGTCACAGTATCTTCCTGCCAATGCTGCCACTAAGGAGGAGGTTCTCTTGTGAAGTTTTACACGGCCTATGACACACAGCAAATCTGTTCTTTAGCGGGCTGCCACACGAGCATGACCTTTAGTATTAAGAGATGAACATGTGTTCGCTTTTCCCACGAGTTCACTTTCTGCCACAGTGACACATAAACACACAACTGTTCTAAGTTAATTAAAGCCCCGGGCAATCCTTTCACAGTATGTTTGAAAAGACTTCAACAAGGGACTATATCAGGGTGTGCAGTACTAGGTCACCGCAGTGCCTTTTTCAGCTAGTCACCATGCTGAGCTGAAGGAACCAAGGACTATCTATCCAACAGAAATAAGCCACACTGTGCATCCAACAGTACACACGTTGTTGTAGTTGCTTTCTTAATTAAGGGAGAGAAGGGCCACAGACATGCACACAAAAGAGAAGCCCTCCACTCAAGAAACCTACGCTATCTCCTGGATTCTGGTGGGATTCATCCCTTTTATCCCTGAGGACATGTCCTCATCTCTGCGCCTTTCCCCTTAGGGTGGCCAAATATGCAAATTGTCGAGAACACTTATAAGAAATACACATTGAAGGGCTGCATTGGCTCCAATGCAGCCTGCAACCTGTATTTCTCATAAGTGAGAAATACAGGATCTCCTTCCCCTGCTGGAATTTCGTGGGATACTACTTATGCATAAGCAAGTACACCCTGACTACACGTCAAGACCTAAAAACCTTGAGGATTGCAACAAGGGCCGTTCTTCAAAGCTAGGAAGCCAAGAACATCAGATACCACAAGGGCTGAAGGTCCCTGCCCTGTCCTCCTGCCGAGACACAACACCAGCAACGTGGTAGGGTTTAAATTGAAACGTACATAGGAAAACGGCTCTGGTCTCATCCCTTTTCCAGCCGAGTGGGGCGGGTGGCCATCTTGCATCCTGAGACAGCGATACACAGAAAATGGAAAACATTCTTCTACACCCGTCTTTCGCCTCTTGTTACCATGCATTTTTGATTGGTTAGGTGAGGGGAGTGTTGGAGAGTGGAGAGATGGGGGTACCACAACCCCCTTGTGGGGCGAGGATGGTACAGGCCACCGGCAGGGGGTGGGTGGGATTATAAATCGGTTTGAATGTGTTACTTTTAGATTGTATTGTAATTTGAGGGGATTATTTTGATTATGATGCTACTTTTTGTAAACCATGCTGAGTCCTTCACTGCGAAGGGTGGTATAGACATTTTAAAAATAGCAACAACTTGCTTTCTCCATTAATTAAAATATGCCAGTTGAAGTGCAGCTTTTTCTGCAAAACTTCCTGAGATACTCTCTCCCAGCCACAACCATCATTTAAGCACCCTGTGAAAAGGTGGCCAAGAGGTAAAGGCAGTCTCCTGGGACAAACAATGTACAACAAAAGGGTTTCCCAATGAGAAAGGAGGCTAGAATTTCTGAGCTAAGCAACATTTGCTTTCTCTTCATCTCCCACCCTGCACCTCAAACAGACTAAGCTCTTTTCAAAAATGGTTCCTCTGGCTCCTTATTGCCAACTCCTCTCGCCTAGCTCCCTCTCAACGAAACCTGACTTTCAGTCTTGAGAGACCCCTGTTGCTATTACCTGAAATGACCTCAGTGGCTCTGCAGATTCAGAGAGCCAGGGTAGCCGTAGTGGATCAAGCATCGGACTTGGACCCAAGAGCCCCGCCTTAGCCATGAACTCGCTGGGTGGTGGACGTAAGCAAGTCTCTCTCAACTTCAGTTCCCTGTTTGCAAAAAATCAATAAATAGGAATACCGATGTCCTACCCTACAGGATTATTGTGAGGAAGAGTTAGTAAAGCACTATCCAAATGATTCAATGAGGATATTAAATTCTTCACAGATTCACATGCATCCAAAACACTTATTCTAGGTTTTAAAAATCACCAATATATTTCACAGGAAGTGACACAGAAAGTGCTAATTAGCAATATGCAGCTTAATTCTGGTGCCAGAAAGGCAGACCTAGTTTTAAGAAAGCCAGGCACATAGCACCCACCCTGCCACATCACTCCGCCCCATTCAGAGATCCTTCCCAGAGCCCTACTGCCTTCCTCCCAATTGACCATTCATTTTGGTATTTTAAACGGTACCCCGGGGCTTCAAATGGGCAGGCAGAGTGGAGATCCTGTCCAAGTCTCTATTTATCCACTTTTCCAGAAAGAAAAGATCTATGAGCATTTGTAAGTGTGATGCATCCATGCATCCCCCCCCCCCACACACACACACACACCCAGTCCACACGGCCAAGTGCTTATTTGAATTGGTGCGTGGAGAGGCACGCTCCCAGGATCCACACACTGGCCATCCATGGAACACTCCTGAAAAACCAGGAGCATCTCGTGCGGGCCAGGGTGGCCACTTCCATAGATGGGGCAGCCAAACCGGGAGCTGCCCGTGTGAAGCCCTCCCCATGCCTGGGTGCCCTGCTGCCACCCCACGCACCAACCACAGACCCTCTCCTGCCGCTCTCATTTAAAGACACCCCATGTCTTCTGTGGTCACAGATCTTTTGGCCTCCATTTTCATTTTTACAAAATAAAAGCGTATACTACTACCCCACCAATGCTAGTCCTGAATGCTTTGTCATGAATTATTTCCATTTCAGAACGAGGTTTTGCAGACACAGCATACACCTTCACACAGGCAGCCCTCTGAGGGTTAAAAAGGAATCATTATAAATAATAAAGCAAGGAGAACTGACGCCGTAGTCCCCGTTCTTGCAAGCTCCTACTCTTACATTAGCCAGGACCTGTTAAGCCGTGTGCTCTTACACCAAAATGAGAAGCCACCACCTTCTTCATGGATGGGAAGCCTCTGGCCCCCAGGGGCCAAATGTGACCATGACTTTTTTTATTTTACTCCTTCCCAGTGCCTGGATCCAGTTTCTATCCCACAAACACTGAAGAACTGAGCTCCGGGGTAGGAGAGCAGAGATGAGGAGGGCACGGCCACAAGGACAGGGACTGGGTACAGATTCATGATCTGGACCATCCTCTTCCTGAACACACCACTTAAGCACCCCCGCCCAGAACTTCTGTGTCCCCCTTGGAGCTTGTACTCATTTTCAACAAAGTGGCCCTTGGGAAGGAAAAGGTTCCCTGTCCCTGGCATAAACCAGTGAATCCTATTTTACCTCGAAAGGAAGCAAATGTTTTTTGTAAGGGACACCCCCCTAGTCCTAAGCGGGGGGGGGGGGGTGAGTTTGTGACCGCCCTCCCCCGAACAGGGTGCCGGGCGGGGAGGGGGCAAGGGTTTTCTTTGCCCTCCCTCGCCTGCCTATTGAACAACGGCACCGGGGGGCCAATGGGGGGAGAGGAGGGGCACCTGGGTGGGGGGCACAGACGGGTATATTTACCTGTGC
Organism: Sphenodon punctatus; assembly: GCA_003113815.1. NCBI lineage: Eukaryota > Metazoa > Chordata > Lepidosauria > Sphenodontia > Sphenodontidae > Sphenodon > Sphenodon punctatus. Next base: position 7,574,743 of record QEPC01008364.1, on the reverse strand, counting down.
CGGCCAGGTGCCTCTTCTCTGCAATCCCGGCGGCCGCTCGCGGAGGCTTTCCCTCCCAACCCGCCCCCTTTTGCAAACTGTTTCTGCAACAATGAGTGTTTGTATTGTGCTGAGTGCTTAGGTATTGTGCTGAGTGTTTAGTCTACGGCTGTGGACAAAAGCTGGTCACTGTTTTCAGGGCTGAGGAGGAATTTTCCCGCCAACCTAATTGGCTCAGAAGGCGGTCGGGTTTTTCGCCTCCTCTGCAGCCGTTATGTTATGTACGTTGTAATAGATTGATCAACACTTCTCCGATGTCTGGTCGCAACTGTGGCGGTTAGCGGGGTAGGAGCCATGCTGTGGTAAGGCTCCCTATGAGCTGAGGGGTCGTGCTTGTACCCATTACCACTTGGGGAGCGGGGGGTCATAAGGCCGGGGCCCCAGCCCAGGCTCGGAACGGCTGGTTTGGGGCTGATAACCTGGCTTGACCCAAGGGGAGGGTGAATTTGAAGGGTCGGTTCACCCGGGCAGGGAGGGTGAGAGTTAGCTCAACCCCCCCTTGGGCCTGTTTTTTGTAGCATGGCTCCTCCCCGCTATTATGCACACAGGTTGTTTAATATGGTTGTATTGCTCATATGTGTAAGTTATGTTTTAATAAATTTGCGGCCAAGGCCTTTTAACCCCAGAGCATGTCTCTATCTGTTCATGTGGGTGGTGCGGGCACAACACTGAGGCCAAAACCTGAAACTACTTATCGGAGCCAAAATTTAAGAGTCTGTTCTCATTCTTTTCAAGGTCTCTCACTGCATCCACCACCACAGTAAAGACACAAGACAAGAAATGAGAATCCACCATCTTCCTCATGGTTGGGGAACCTCGTCCTTGTAAAATGAGAGATCTTCCAATGAGAAACGCTCCAAAGAGAAACGTCACTAGTAGAAACCAGACGTATGGCTCAAAAATACTGTTTGTTATTGGCTTGAAACAAGAGCAAAGGGAGGTGGGAGAGACAAGATTGAACAGGAGGGGGAGCTAAACCATCCTGGGCCTTTTCCAGAGAGGGGCCAAAGGGGAATGGAGCTGAGGTAACTGCCAATGACCTCAGCCTTGCATGCAGTCCATAAGTGGAGAGTTATTTCAGTCGGTGAGAAAGACAGGAGGAGGTAAGTGAGTTACGAGGGAATGTGCGTGCGACTGCATGGTGCTGAGTGCAACAGCTCACAGCCTGCCAGGGTCGAAGTATGCGATGCTAGTCTTTAAAAGAGATGGCAAGGAACCAAAATGAACCAACAACGAGACGGGATGGAAGCACAATCTCTGTATTCTGACAAAGCGCTCCGTAACCCGTGCCTCGCGCTCATGAGTCAGCACTTCTGACAACTGCATTTCACGGTAGAGAACAGAGTCACTCAGGACGTATGCAGGAGGGAAGGGAAATTTGGCTCCGAAACAAGCTGTCTCCTTGGTAATGAGGGACACTGGAGAGGTTTTACAGGAAGGCGTGCAAGCGGAGGTTAGCTAAGGAAGCATCTGGGGGGATATGGAGTCAGTTAAGGGATGTACAACAGATTATTTAGGCAGCTAGGCCAGGACAGAAGAAGGGGAGAGTTTCTTGGATTTTCATGAGGTGCTTTTGTTGCAAAGACCAAAAACCATGTTCCCCTTGTTCAGTACTTTTCGGTTTAGAAATGGCTCACTCAACAGATATAAAATCCATTCCCGCTGGGAGTTTACCTGCCCTGATCCAGTTCCTCATCGTTGCAGAAGACCCTGTCTGATTAAACGGCCTCCTCTGCTGGAAGGATGGCATCTGCCAGGAAGTGGAGTGTAAACTGGACCAGCCTGTGCTTCAACTGGCACCAGAAGACACTCCTCTGTTCCCACGTTCGCCTGCTCGTGACCTCCTTGCTCCTCTAAACATCTTCACCCCTTCTCCCTTGCTGCCCCTCATGCCTGGAACTCCCTCCCTGGATACGTTCACTGTGCTCCCTCCTTCCCTCCCTCATGAATGTACTCTTGTCTCTCCCTAGGTTTACCTCTCCGTTGTCTCCCTCTCTTAGATTGTAAGCCCTTTGGGGTAGGAACCTGTCCGTAACTGTTGGTTGTACAGTGCCAGGTACATCACTTGTGCTATATAAATAAATAATAATAGAGCCCCCCAGCTCTCTGTGGGGAACTTGCACATTCTTCGTAGACTCGCCATCCCTACGGGTGGGCCTGGTGGCCCCAAAGCTCACATACACTTGTTACAATGAAAGATCTTATCTGAACGACTTTGCTTCCATCGGTTACATTTCAGACCAACACGGGAACAAGGACATAGCTATAATACGGTGCACCTGTGCAGGGAGCAACAAGCCTAGAGGCCCCAAGGTCCCCAAGGCTACTGTGTCCCTAAGAGGAGGGAGTGCCCCCCCATTTTACACCACCCCCACCCCCATTTTATCTTCAGCACCAGGAACCATTCCAACCTAGCTATGGGTAATTTCAGATGTGATGGGCCGCTCGGCCCGTCACACTGAACCACAGTCCGGGATCCATTTCGGATCCTGGACAGGAATCAGTCCGGTCGTCCTTTAGATGTGCCGGCCTGATTCCTATAGGGGATCGGGCAGGGCTGTGCGGCGTGACGTGCAGCCGCACAGCCCCACCCCCACCCCCGCGCTCCCTGCCCTCCGCGAGATGGGCGGGCCCATGATCCGGGCCGCCAGAAGGTAACAGACGTTACCTTCGGCCGATCCCCGGATTGTGGCCAATACAATCACGGTTGGGGCCCAATCCCACCATGATCCTGGACCCAGGTGGCTGGAGGTCCAGCATCATGGTCAATTTGTTTCCCGCCAGGGGTGAACCGTGGTGGGGAGCAAATAGACGTTATGGGACAAACAGCCACCACAGGGGATTCACTGTGGTTGACCGTGGTCTTGTAACATCTGAAATTACCCTATGTCCAGCAACCAACCACACACACACGGAATTAAAGACAGGAGACCCATTTTAAACACAACATTAAAAGAGATGAAATAGGACTGTCCCAATCTGTGACAAAATTTGTGGTGTAATGGCTAAGGGTGCAGTACTTGGATTGGGAGGGAGGGACCCGATTCAAGTCTCGCCTTAACCAGAAATTCACGGGATGACCTTAGGCCAGTCAACATATTCTCTGCCTAACCTACCTCACAGAGTTGTGAGAATTAAAAGTTGTGTTAATTAGTTCTATGTGAAGTGCTCCGAGTGCACTATATAAAAATAAAGATTTTTTATTATTTTAATGAATATATGAATTTGAACCACTGAAGACAAGGGCACAAAACTTAACCTTTGGAATCCAATTTGCAACAGCTGATTCAACTTTGTAAATTCAATGTCAATCAAAGTACGCAAGTTACACAAAAATCAAAGCACATCCTTTGCTTCCACTGCTGCACCTATGCAAAAAGCAAGCCACAACGTGATTTCTGCCCCAGCAATTGACTGCTCACCCTTGGAAAAACCCAGTCCATGCTAGTAGCTTTCCCTGGGTCCCTCAAGTGTAGCACTAAGGAGAGGGGTGACTCCACTTCCTTCATTAAATGTTAGTTGGCTCCCTAGTGTGGATAAAGCTTTAGCAAAAAACTGACGTGATTGTGGTGACAGAGAATTATGAATTAACAAAGCCTCTCTGCAAACGTTACCAACACAGTGGGAATTTTGCATTTGAATCCCCCAATGCAAATTCATGACATTCACCAAATAGAAATCATTTTATTTATATAGCGCCCTTCTCCCGCCAAATGGCACTTGGGGTACTTCACAAAATATAACACAACCTATCCCACGTACAATCCAGTTTAAACCAGTTTAAGAAGGGGGGAGGGGAAAGAGCGAGGAAAAAATACATTCAGAGCAGGCAGCAATGACTCCTTTAAAAGCCCTTGGAGAATAAACAAGCCTTCAGGTGCGATCGGAGGGAAGAACGGAGAGGACTATCTGGAAGAAGCGAGTTCCACACCAAGGGCCTGCCAGTATCATCATTTACTTCCCATGCACTGAAGATTCATTTCTGCCCTAGTTTATTCTTCTGTTTCACCATCCCCCTGTATCATGCAATACCAAGGACCTGCTTACACAAGGAAACTACCCTGTGGTGCTCAGCATTTCAGGCTTTCTGCAGACTCAGGCAGAACATAGAATCTCAGCTGCACCCAGTTATTAACTTCCCCCCAAAGCTGGGTGGGGTGGCAGGGGCTGAGAGGGAGAAGCCCCAACTCACCAGTCCCGAGGGCTGTCTTTCTGGGACAGTGGCAAAGAGCTCTCCTGTGGACAGGGGATGGAGGTGGGGGACTGGCTGCACGAGAGCAACAGCTCCCCACGCGCTGCTGCATGGGAGAAGACAAGTCAACGCTTTCCCTCGAGTGGAACAACAGCGGGGAGAAGTCCCATCTGGGCTGCTCAAATCAACTACGAATTTAGTGGGGAGTAAGTCTAATGCCATCCCCACAGACCCCACCTTCTGGGGGTGGGGGGAGGATGTGCCCCCCCTTCCGCAATAATGATGATTCTATCGAGGGGGAAAGCTTTCCAGATCATCAAAAAGGCTAGACGTTTATGGTTTGCTGGCAGAAACGTAGGTCATGCAGTAAATTTAATGGCAATGAAATTTAGATGTGGGTCGTATCTATAAGACAAAAAAGAGATTCACTTCTTCAGATCTGTAGGTGTCTGGGGCGATGTCTACCGAGTTGCACTGCTTTTAATGACTTCAGATTCTGCAAGACTCTTCCACAGCGAGTAGAATCGGGTTTTATTTAATGAGCATCAGTTGTGTATGCAGCAGCGCAGACTGTATGGCGTGGGGGGGGGGCATGCAGCTGTGAGCATTTCTGGCTAATTACTTGTTTCCTCTTTGTGAGCAAAATAGATCCAACAAAATTCAACGGCAAGTAACAGCACATCTATTAGCTGCGATGCAACTTTTCCATTCGCCTCAGTTCCTGTTTGCCTTTCTTGGCACGCGAAGAAGAGCTTACAGGTTCATTCAGAGACAAGTGGGCTAAAAACAACGCATGTCCATTAAACAAAAAAGATCCTGCAGTTTTTCTGAATGGGATAGGATAATAATGGCAGAATTATTATCTCTCATTCCTATTGTGCATTCAGTGTTCAAAGTGCTTTAAGGTCCTTATCTACAGCATTGTCACAACAACCCTGTTGGTCATTATTAGTCCCATTTTACAGATGGGGAACCAATGCCAAGAGACAGTGACTTGCCCAAAGCAGCCACCCAGCAAGTTCATGTCTAAAACAAGGTTTGAACTCTGGTCTCCCTAAGTCCAGGTCTTATCTAATAGGCTAGACCAGCTCAATCTCTGCAAGACATTATACTCATAGTAAGTTAGGGTCTACTTTTTGAGTCTCATGTTCTATGTGGATATCGTACAAATGGTTTATGCCGTATACAAAGAAAGCCTGTTTAAATGCCTCCATATGGTCTATTTTATGGGAAATCATAACCCTAAGATTAGTTGAATTTTTTTTTTTAATTATTAACACACAATTTATTTTAACCCCAGCTTTATTACACTTCCAAATTGTAGAACGGAAGTGGTGCAGCAAGGCTGCGGCAGACCCGAGATCATGCAGGGCCTGTCTGCACCAGACAGGGTGGTAACTTGCTCACATTTTTTTTTTTGGGGGGGTGGAAATGAAAAAGACATTGCTATATATTTTTCTGTATATATTTCCCTTCCGAAGAGCAACTAGGTCACCAGGAAGAAGGTTTTAAGAGGGATGGGGGGGGGGGGGGGGTCAGCATTCCACCCCACCCTCTCTTAAAACTGCCTTCCTGGTGGGGGAGGGGGGTTGTGAAATGTTCAGAGAGGGAGGGGGCAGAGTGCTGACCCACTCCCTCCCCCTTCCAGTCAGAGTCTCCTCGCAGCACTCAGGTCAACTGCAAAGGGTCAGAATCTGGGGCCCGCGTTCAACCCAGCCCCCACACTCCATGGTAGCTACACCCCTGAGTAACAGGGAAGTATGAAGAGCAAATTTCATATTCAGAATTGCTAATATTATTTGCACATTTAGACACAAGCCAAATAAAATTCAGGACCAATATGAAATTTGCATGTTTATTCATTTGGGTATCTTGTTTTGGATACTTTGGTTCAATACATCAGCCTCTTTGGTATTTCATTTTGGGACTTTGCTCCCTCATTTCAATACCATTTAGAGTTAGGTGTCATTGAAACCAAGTCCCAAAATTAGGGTTGCCAGAGATGCAAATTTTCCAGGACACTTATGAAAAATACATGTTGCAAGGCCTGCCTGCATTGGCACTTTAGGGTCCAACAACCGATATCCCCAACCCAAGTGAATCAACCAACAAGGTACGTGAAATAACCAAACCAAAATAATGGAAACAAATATCCAAAATGCATAAACAAATAATACTTTGTATCCACTTCATAGAAATCTGAAGCAGGTGAATTTGTTGGATCTGTTAATATCTGAGAATATCCGTTTTAGCTCTATTTAGGGGCTAATCCTGAAGGCACTTGCATGCAGAGTCAATGGGACTATGTACAGGTAAGCCTTTGAAGGATCGGGGCCTTACAAGTGACAGACTTCAGACCCCAAGCCAGAGGCATATCTGGGTTAGAATGGGCCCTGGTGCAGAAGATGGAATGGGGTCCCCCAGCCCTCTTCCCCCCATGGCAGGAGAGGCAGCTGCACCAGGGAGCACACGCCTCTGTTAGAGCCCGGCCTCAAACCCTTGGCTGCTGAGTTGAGTGGTGGGGGTTTCCCTCCTGCGCCACCTCCTGACCTGCCTGTCAGTGAGCCTCTCACTGTATCCATTACAGCTGATCCCACAAGCTCTCACCTCACCCCGCCAACTAAGCCCTATTGTCATTAGCACCTGGGCCCAGCTAGGGTACCAGGAACTAAGCTGTTCTCCCATTGGTCCTGGGGACAGCTAGATGGCTTTGAAAGTCAGACCCTGCCCTGGGCTTCTCTGAGCAGCTCAATGCCCCTAGCTGGCTACATGGCTTACTTTGGTTTGTGCTCTTGACCAATCCACAGCTCAGTCCTCCTAGCCCCTAACTGTGCATCCGTTCCCTCTCTCCTCCCCCTTTGGCCCTTCAGACAGATCTCTCGGCTTGACTCCTGCTTATCTTAGACCTTGGCTTGCTTCACCCTTGCATGGCGCTGTCCTCCTGAACGGATTTTCCTGGCCTGGCCCCCTGCTTGCTCTGGATTTCAAGGTATTACTCCAGATTTCAAGGTATTGTTCCCCCTCACCTCAATCCTGCAAGGACTTACCCAGCTGAGTCCCGGTCCTACAAGGGATCGCTACAAAAGCTACCAACACCCCGGCTACCCAACAGCCTCCCAGACTCATGGGTCCTGATGCAGCTTCACTGGGCATTTGTACACACATCTTAAAGTGCTGGTCTTTCAATCTTCTGGGTTTACAAGCCCGCAAGTAAGTTCCGGATGCATTCTTCACACACACACACACACACACACACACACACTGCCCTGAGGCAGTTCCTGGATATAGTCTTCACGCAAACACTGCCAGGAATTGGTGATGGAGGAGACGGGCACAGATAAGAGCATCTTGCCTGATGAATGGAGGTCATGCATGAGTAGGGGCGATGGGGGAGATAAGAGAGGAGAGGTACTGAGGAGCTACAGAGTGAAGACATTTGTAGGTGAGTAGGAGAAGCTTGAACTATATGCAGAAGCAGATGGGGAGCCAGTGTAGTGATGAGGAGAGGGGTTATAACAGCATGCAGGGAAAGCGAGTCTTGCAGCTGAATAAACTGCTACAGTGGAGAAAGTCAAGTTGTAATGATGTACTGCATTTCTATCAAGGCTTATCGCTCCAACAGTGAAACACTTCGGTCTGTATAAACAAGAGCCACGTCAGAAATACCAACTTCTGCAGGATGGATCCAACTATGAAACGCCCAGAGCTTAAATTTACTTCTGGCCAACAGCCAAGGGGGTACTTTGCTTCTCAGCTTTGAGATGGATTGAATCCATGTGCCCCAAGTCAAACTAACGTTTTGGCTTTGCTGACATTTGTTTTAAATGAACTATTTGTTGACATTTTTTCTTGTAATTCCACACGGTGGAAATAAGTCAGCTGCCCCCTTCCCCCTCCAAGTTACAACAACACACTGCTAAGGCAGGTCTCAAAAAGCACTTCTAATATTCATTATCATGGCCTGAGATAATACTTTAAAAACACACACTTCTCAGTCAAAAACGTTTGAGCCAATTTTGGAAGATGAGAGTTGGAAACTGAGCGTTTTGCTGTTTGAAAGGCAACCTCGCTCTGGAGATATGATAGCGTGACTGAGCACCTTCTTTGGAATTTGTTCGAGTACTATACCCCAGGGAGTTGAAGTCCATAGTTAAACATAGCTACTATATCCAGAAGTTATTCCTCTGCTCTTATCCAGCAAAATTCTTTCCATCTCTACGTAATTGATTTTTTCCGATTCTTTAGCCATTGAGTTCAGAGGCCTTGGGCATCCCATCATCATCTAACGGACTCTCTTCTACCAGTTTGGTTTTAGGATGCACACCGTTTCTCCTGCAGGAGATCTTCAGAGTTTGATCCATTCATGCAAGTTTTGACGATGGGTAAGAGTAGATTTACCACAGTTTGCGTCTATCAAAAAATGCATGTGGTGCCACACCCAGCGACTTTGGAACTCTGCGCAAAGTGATGGTGTGCTGCCCCTTCTAACATAGGAAAGTTCCACAGGCTCACTGATCAGAAAAAGGAAAACGCTATTGTCGTTAGTTTTCAGTGTTGAATTCAATGCAACGTTTCATCCAGGGGCCAGGGCTCCCTGCACTGCGGGGTTTTTGGGTATGTATGCTATGCATACAGGTTCTGGAATGCTCTAGGGGAGATAACTGATCTTGAGGGCCGTTCGCTCGAGGACCTCATTGCTCTTTGGAACACCTTGTTGGCGGAGGCCATCAACAGGACAGCTCCTAAGCGTCTGCTCCATGCAGGTCAGCACCGCAGACCACCTTGGTTTAACGGAGGATCTGCGGCGGCTGAAGCGTGAAGGGCGGCGGTTAGTGATGGTGGCACCATTCGCATGCTGAAGCCAACAGATTGCGGCATAGAGCCAATTTAAGAGCCTATACCGTGGCTGTGCGGTCAGCAAAGGAGGAGTTCTTCGCTGCCCTCATAGCATCCACGAAGTTGTGTCCAGATGAGCTTTTCCAGGTGGTGAGGGGGTTGGTCAGTCCACCCTCCCTCCGCCTGGAACTGGAATTTCCAGTGCCCGCTGTGACAGGTTTGTCAATTACTTAGCAGATAAAACTGCTCATTTTCACCATGATTTCGACCCCACACTTATTACAATAGGGGTGCCAGAGGTTATAGAAGTCCCACCTTGTCAGATTTTATGGAATCAGTTCGAGTGCATATCGCCCACTCATGCGGCAGATGTTCTTGGGAGTGTCAAAGCCACTTTTTGTAAACTAGACCTGTGCCTGTCCTGGCTGGTTAAGGCCAGCCAGGAGATGCTGGGGCTGTTGCTGGTGGGGGTGGTCAATGCCTCCCTTCGGGAGGGCAGAGTGCTGGGCTGCCTCAGGAGGTGATGGTGCGGCCTCTGCTCAAGAAACCATCGCTTGCCAGTTATCGGTCAGTCTCTAACCATCCCTTTTTACTGAATGGGTAGTGGCTCGGCAGCTGCAGAGGCATCTGGACAGCATCAGTTTTCTAGATCCTTTGCAATCCGGCTTTCGTCTGGGTTATGGCACGGAGACTGCACTTGTGGCTTTGGTCGATGACCTCTGCTACGTGTTAGATCAGGGTCGATCGACCCTGCTGATTCTGTCAGATCTGTCAGCTGCATTGGATACCACAGATCATGAGATGCTGGTGAAAGGGCCGGCCCCAGGCATGTGCAACCTGTGCAGTCACACATGGCCCCACGCCAACCTAGGCACCACACCTGGGGGTGGCAGCCCTGGCAAATTATTTAAATTATGCAAATTAGGCCGTGCTGCACCAAGTCTTCACACATGGCCCCACAAATCCTGGGGCCGGCCCTGGTGATCCGCTTGCAGGACTGAGCTGGAGTGGGCGGGATCATTCTAGAATGGTTCCACTTTTGTCTGACTGGGAGAACTCAGCGGGTGGTGCTTGGGAATTGCTCCTCCTCTCCACGGGAACTCTCGTGTCGAGCCCTGCAAGGTTCCATTCTGTCCCCTCTCCTGTTCAATGTGTATATGCAGCTGCTGGAGGAGGTCGTGAGAGGGTTTGGCGTACGGTGTTATCAATATGCTGATGACACCCAACTCTACCTCTCTTTTTTCATCCAACCCAGACCCGGCAGTCTCGGTGCTTGCTTGGTGTCTGTCGGCTGTGGGGGACTGGATGAGGGTGAGCTGGCTGAAGCTGAATCCCGACAAGACGGAGGTCATGCTGGTGGGTAGGGCGGTCGTAGTGGCGCCCTCCATCATTGATGGGGTTCGCCCCCTGCTGGTCACCCAGGCTCATAGTCTGGGAGTGCTCCTCAATTCCCAGCTCCACCTGGATGTCCAGGTGGGGGCTGTAGCGAGAAGCGCATTTTGCCAGCTTCATTTGGTGTGGCAGCTTCGGCTGTACGTCTCGGACTCCGACCTGGCCACCATCATCCATGCTTTCATCACCTCTAAACCGGACTATTGTACCACACTCTACATGGGGCTGCCCATGGTGACTGTTCGGAAACTGCGGCTAGTCAGGGGTGGCTGGTGGCTTTTTAGTTTGGAGGGGCAGTAAGGCTGTCCGGCCCGCCGGCGGCAAAGCCGCTGGCGGAGCCAGGGCAACGGTAGGCGGAGCCAGGGCAACGGTAGGCGGAGCCTGGAGTTCCCAGGGTTAACATCAGATGGAAGAAAACCCAGTCTAAAATGCACTTCAAGCTTAAAAGGGAAACAGTGGCAAAACCCTGGCACAACCCAGGAGCTCCCAGGGTTAACATTGGATGGAAGAAAACACAGTCTACATGCACATCA
>QEPC01008364.1:7508012-7563562 GCA_003113815.1 Sphenodon punctatus | reverse complement strand
AAAAAAATATTCAATACAAAAAGGATAATAGAATAATAAAAATAAAATATTAACAATAAAATGGGGAAGTTCAAGGAAATATATTTAAACCCTTTACCACCCATCTCCCCCACCAAAAGCCTGGTGGAACAGTCAGGTCTTACATAGTCATCAAAACGAGGAGAGGTTTGGGGCCATCCGGGCCTCTGCTGGAAGGGAGTTGTGCAGCCTAGGTGCGGCCACCGAGAACACCCTCTCCATAGCTGACCGCCGAAAAATCCAGGGGACCTCAAGAAGGGCGCTCCTGGATGACCGCAGGGGCTGATCCAGAACCCGCGGGGTGAGGCGGTCCCACAGGTAGGCAGGGCCTAGGCTGTATATGGCTCTATAGGCTAGCACCAGCACCTTGAATTGGGCCTGGAAGACTATAGGCAGCCAGTGCAGCAAATGGAGCACTGGTGTAATGTGCTCATGGCGACCCGTCCCAGTCAAGAGACGGGCTGTTGCATTCTGCACTAGCTGTAGGTGAGGCTCCTCCTGCAGGGCGTTATGGGCGTTGCCCCTCAAAGCCCTGCAGGGGGACCGCTGCGGCTTTAGTAAAAAACAAACAAACAAACAAAAAAAACGTGCTGCCGTTTCTGACAGCTACAGCAGCCTCTGAGCTGCTGCAAAGGCTGCTGTGGCTGTCATTGAACCTGTTCTCCCTTCAGGTACCCACCCACTCCACTGGGAGAGGGAGTGGGTTCCCGAAGGGACAAAAAGGTTCAGCAGCTCAGCTGCCCAAAGCTTTTTCCTATTGGAAAACGCGATTGGGGCGGCTGAGCTCCTCTGTCCACAGCACGTATGGGACGTGCTGTGGAGGGAGGGACTGAGCCTTCCATTGCGCTCAATGGGCGCAATGGAAGATCTCGCCAGGGCGGTTGGGCTGACAGCCCTGGCGAGATAGCGCTTGGTGGGGACTGGGTAGGGAGCAGCGCGCGTGCGCGCGCTCCTCCCCGCTCAAAGCCCACGGGCCTTAATTCCCTGTGCTGCCGCTTCCCTGCGCTGCTGGGGGGGAGCGGCAAGGCTGCAGCATGCTCTTCAAGGCTGCCTTGAAGAGCATGCTGCAGCCTTGCCGCTCCCCCCCAGCAGCGCAGGGAAGCGGCAGCACAGGGAATTAAGGCCCGTGGGCTTTGAGCGGGGAGGAGCGCGCGCACGCGCGCTGCTCCCTACCCAGTCCCCACCAAGCGCTATCTCGCCAGGGCTGTCAGCCCAACCGCCCTGGCGAGATCTTCCATTGCGCCCATTGAGCGCAATGGAAGGCTCAGTCCCTCCCTCCACAGCACGTCCCATACGTGCTGTGGACAGAGGAGCTCAGCCGCCCCAATCGCGTTTTCCAATAGGAAAAAGCTTTGGGCAGCTGAGCTGCTGAACCTTTTTGTCCCTTCGGGAACCCACTCCCTCTCCCAGTGGAGTGGGTGGGTACCTGAAGGGAGAACAGGTTCAATGACAGCCACAGCAGCCTTTGCAGCAGCTCAGAGGCTGCTGTAGCTGTCAGAAACGGCAGCACGTTTTTTTTGTTTGTTTGTTTGTTTTTTACTAAAGCCGCAGCGGTCCCCCTGCAGGGCTTTGAGGGGCAACGCCCATAACGCCCTGCAGGAGGAGCCGCACCTACAGCTAGTGCAGAATGCAACAGCCCGTCTCTTGACTGGGACGGGTCGCCATGAGCACATTACACCAGTGCTCCATTTGCTGCACTGGCTGCCTATAGTCTTCCAGGCCCAATTCAAGGTGCTGGTGCTAGCCTATAGAGCCATATACAGCCTAAGCCCTGCCTACCTGTGGGACCGCCTCACCCCGCGGGTTCTGGATCAGCCCCTGCGGTCATCCAGGAGCGCCCTTCTTGAGGTCCCCTGGATTTTTCGGCGGTCAGCTATGGAGAGGGTGTTCTCGGTGGCCGCACCTAGGCTGCACAACTCCCTTCCAGCAGAGGCCCGGATGGCCCCAAACCTCTCCTCGTTTTGATGACTATGTAAGACCTGACTGTTCCACCAGGCTTTTGGTGGGGGAGATGGGTGGTAAAGGGTTTAAATATATTTCCTTGAACTTCCCCATTTTATTGTTAATATTTTATTTTTATTATTCTATTATCCTTTTTGTATTGAATATTTTTTTAAAAAAATTAATTGTTAGCTGCTTCAAGCCGCCTTGGGCGGGTGAGGTGGGATCTAAAATTTTATATAAATAAATAAATATGCTGTTTCTCGTTTACTCCAATAGGCTTGGGGTGCCCTCAACAATGGAGGGCTTGCAGCAATTCGCCAGGCTTTGAGGCTCCAGGGGCCCATAGTTGACATGCATGCCTCCCAACAGTGAGAAGAGCTCCACCCCTCAGAGAATAAGCTCTGTCCCTCATGCACTCACCTCCCAACATCCCAAATTCATAAAGACGGACAGATGCTCTCCTGCTTCTCATGGCCATTCTCTCACCCCCTCATTGTCCACTCAAGGGCTCGTTTTCAAGAGGTGTCGGAGGCTGGAATATCACTCTGTCTGTCTCTCTCCAGGAAGAGGGACAGTGGGGTTCAGCACCCAAAGAGGGAATGCCTCCCCTCCCAAATAGGGACCCATTGGGAGCTATGTCCATGTTATCCGTTTGCACGGTCTGCGCTCACCTGGATCTGGCCCTCAATGCAAGTCTTAGAACGTTAGTTACAATTAGCTCAAACATTTCCTTTGGGATCAAAATTTTTGATGGAGATTTGAACTTTGAAGGTTGAAAATTCAAATTTCAAAATGTTTGATTTGCTCATAGGGTCAACTCTAAATCTAACTAGGAAACTCTTCCAGGGGCACCATTTCAGAGGTGGGGGTGGAGCAGGTGAAAGCAACTTTCAACAGCGGGGCTGGGGAGGGGGGGCAGTAACTATTGGTTTACGAAGAGGCAGATGTGCACAAAGTCCTGAAGCACAATCAGCAAATGAATGGAAACACAAGGGGGACAAATGTGCACACATCCTTCAGTGGCACCCATGAACCCTTCAGGACGACGAAGATTTCATCCAAAACAGTGCTGTGAGCTGTGACAAGCTTCTTTAAAAACGAAAGGAGCAAGGACACGAACAACAAAAAGCACGTGCTATCGTAGCTTCTTAAAATCCCTTGGGGCACGCAGTGCTGTTTGTGGCACTGGACCAGGACTTGGCTTTCTAGTTCTCTCCCCACCACTGGGCCTTCGTGTCTCTTCATTTTCCTTCCTACCTTTTTGTACAGGCTGTCCCTCTCAAAGCATGGGGTCAGCACCTTCCATAATGTTACCCCAGGCACAGCTGAGGCCACTACGTGGGACTGCAATACAAACCATGATGGCAGCAGTAGTGGGACCGGAGTTGGTGGTCGACCACAGTGAGCCACGGATCTCTTTAGAATTCAGAGAGTAACCTCCACCATTTGCCTTGGTTCTGGTGGGGAAATGGGGCAAGCAAGCCTTAGCCATGTGCAATATTCGTTCTAGACCTGAAATGGGGATGGGCATTTGCTACCTGCGATTATTAATTAGTACCCAAAAACCAAGTATTACCATTACTAATGGGTAAAATGGTAAATCGGTAAATCTCTGTCAGGGGCACCGTCAAAGGGGTGCGTGCGCATTGCCCCCTCCCTTGCATTTTCATTTCAGGTGTCGACTTTCAGCAAGTACACCCATTTTGGCAGGAACTTGTTTAAGCTCTAACTCATCATTGTGTCTACGAAGAGCTGCTAAAACCCTCCAGACCCTCTTCACCATTCAAATTCCAATACAGGTCAAATGTGGAGAAGCAGAAGCAGCAGTTTTGAAATCCGTCAAGGGGAAGCACCTCTGTTCTTGCCAAGTTGCCAGATTTGAGTTCTTAGATTTGACGAGACTCTTAAAAGAGTCTGCTGATCTTATCCAGGTGGGGTAGAAAAAAAAAGCACCTTGCCAGCGCTCACCAACAAGAGCCCAGAAAGAAGGGGAAGCAGGCAGAGCTCACCTAAATCAGAGCAGGTCCATCATATTCTGCAATACCTAGAACACTAGATGCTTGTCGGCATTGGCTAAGAGGGGCTTCATCACCTCCCTTCTGATCTGTAGCAGGTCATGATCGTTTCAAACGCAGAGGCCACTAACTAAGCCTTCATCTGAGTCAGCCCATGGATGGAGGTATGGAATCCATGCCGACACCCATGGGAAGTGCGTATGGAGGCCCAAGCCAGACAGGCAGTAGCCCTGAGCCCCTCGGAGAAATGAGCCCCACACAAGGGCATAGCTACCATAGGTGCTCACGAGCCTGTGGGGGCCCACATGCATGCAGAGTGCACTGCACACTGGAGTCTCATTCCATCTTCTGAAGCAGGGCTCTTTCCCACCTAGCTACACCCCTGCCCCACAAAAGACCCATGTAGGGGAGCGGGTCCCGGAATGGATAGGCCAAGCAATGTGGCCATGATCCACAAATCATGTACTCCGAGTAGTCCCCCAACAAAGCTCTCAGGCAGACAGTGCATCCAATCCAGTGCCTGTCCAGGGCTCCTCCAGAGTAAGCAGTCTGTGGATTGCAGACTACATGTGCGCTTGATGTTCCACGTGTTAAGATTCCTATTGCTGAGATTCCCCTCCCCCCACCAGGTGGAGCTACCTTGCGCTTTTAGCTTCCCCGACAAAGCGTACGGAGCTGGCATGCACCACCGATTCCCTTACGCTTCCAACACAACAGTGAGATGCCCAAACCTGCTGGGGTGAGCAGAACGGGATGGTGATTTCACTCTCTTCCATTAAATTTAGTACCATTCAGTTTCAAGTGAGCTTCTGGCATCCAGCCAAATGCTGCAGTATCTTGCTTAAGAAGAAGAAAAAGATACGCTTCAAGCATATGCAAGAAGCAGCGGAAGAATGCTGGAGTTGTTGGAAGTTGGCCACGGAGCTTTGCCTTTGCTTGAGCAAGGGCTGATGGAAGTTTTTCTGTGCTGGAGCAGAGACTCTTTAAAAATGACAAGACAGGAGGATGCATGACAATAAGAGGCAGATACAGAATTCTTGAGGCTCTGGGCCCAAAGAACATTGAGCCAGAAGATCATTGCCCTAACCATCATCCTAGCACTTCACCCCTCCATTTCTTGTCTCTCTTTCAAATTCTGTCCCATCATTTTCCAAAGGTTGAGGGCAGTAACAGCATAGCAAGATTAAAAACGCATTAAATCATATTCAAATCTCCGTAAGAAGCCCCTCCCCCCCATCCTCAGCCCCTATCCCCACCTGCTGAACGTTTGGCCAGATAGAAAGGTCTTACACTGCCTCCAGAAAAAGCTTGGAAGAACTAGGAACGGGAGTTCCATATTTCCAACCATGGCATGGATCATCCAGCAGCTAAGAGATTGCTGCCAGCAGTGCCTGCTCGGACTCAACTGCCCCTGCAGAATTACACCATTTCACACCGGGTCCCACCTTCCCTGGATCTAGCATTGCTCAACCCGTAAATATGCGTTCACACAGCTCCTGCATGCCTAGCATTTTAATGCCCCTCCCTACCTTACATCAGGTGGCAGAGAACAAGGGATCATCAAGGGGCACAGGAAGGGGTAAGGATTTCACACAACACTCAGGATGTGGGTTTGTGCCATTGCCCACTTGAAGAGCATAGTGTGAATGAGGCCTAGGAAATCCAATACTCATTTTGAATAAGAGGCAGGTGAATTAAGATGCTGTGTTAGCAGGTAGGTTTTTTTACTTGTTGCTTGTTTTTAAGTCAATCACCGCAACCTTCATTCCTTTAGTTTCAGAATTGCACGACTCTTAGCAAAGCACACGTTCCTAATCAAGAGCTTTTCTGCTCACACGTCAAGCCTGGAGTCTGAAAACCGCAGACCATTTCCAGAGGTATTCTGGCTAACATTTCTCCAGTGGATAAAGCCAGCAGTTTTTACTCAATCGCTTTGGAGGAAACAACAGATTTTCCAGAACAAAAACAAAAATCATTTCTACGGCCTGAAATTAGAGAATGGCTCCTGCCATCCTATAGCTAAGGCAGGACCACACAACCCTATCGAAACCCCAAGCTTTAAAGAGCGAGAGCTCCTGTTCAGTGTTGAATTTTTGTGTGTGTGATATGCCAAAGTATACTGGTGCAACTGCATACCTACAGCTATGTGGGTTTTGAGGAGGGAATTCCTGAGCTATAGCAGCACTGGCTAGCCAGCAGAAGGACATATTATCACTTTTTGTGACTTTTTGCTGGGCTGTCAAGCACTCATTTCAGCTAGTACGGAGCTAAACATTTACAACTAGCCTGCATTTCATGCCCACTTTTAACCTTTTCTGACCACTGATTTTACAAAGTAATAATTTAAATACGTAAGAGCTGCCAGGCCAGGCTAACTGTCCATCTAACCTGGCATCCTGTCTCCAAAGGTGGCCATCTTTGGTTGTTTCAGAGAAGTGCACAAAGGGTCATAATTGAGGGATCCATTCGCTAATGTTCAGTCTCACCCCCTGGCCAACTGGATTTAAAGCCATTCACGGACTCACAGGAGAATCCTCCATTTTAAAAGTCAATGAGAGTTTTGCCATCGACTTCAGTGCATGGAGGTTTGTGCTCCCATCCTCTAAGAACTTATTCAGTCCTTTTCTGAACTCACTTGTGCTGGTCACCTTCACAAAACCACATGGCAACGGGTTCCGCAACTTAATTGTAGAGTGAAGAAGTGCTTCTTTTTGTTTGTTTTAAATCTTTGCAGCGCACCATCATGAGACTTTTATCCCACCCCTCCTACCCGCAGGGCAGCTCAGGGCGGCGAACAGCAAATTAAAAACAATGAAACAATAAAAACAATTTTAAAAAGTTCAAAATCCCATATGCAGGGAGAAAAACCACCTCCCCTCCCCCCTCGCTTAGGGCTCTGCTCTGGGAAAAGAGGAGGAAGGGGTAGAGTGTAAATTCTCATCTCTGAACCTTTCTTTATTCTGAACAGGCTTTATCACCTTGCTCTATCCAGACCCCTATATAATCCCATGCAAACAACATATCCCAAGGTGTCACTGCATTTCAGTCCCACTTTAGCCCTGATGCATGTTACACTCACAACAAGAATGAGCAAGAAGCCAGGCAGCAGCATGTGAAATTTGTTCACTACTAAAAAATAAAATAGAGAAGCACTTTCATCCCAAAGTTCTAAAGAGCCACTTGTTAAAAACAAGGCTGTTCAAATCTGAATTTAAGTGACTGAAATAACTGCTTGCTAATCCACATGCAATTGCAGAATGACAAAGGCGAACAAAATACAAACCAAGTAGAGCTACAGCGAGCAACACTTTTCACAGGGCGAGCTGAGATCCTTAGGACTGGCTGCCAAAATGAGCGCGTGACCCTGCAAACACACAAGTAAATAGCTACTCACGAGAGCAGCCAATAAGCCACGGTGCGCCATGCACCTGTTGGGGGACCGTTTCCTTTCCATGGGATCCGATAGGGATACCCACGGAGTAACAGCTCAGGGGAAAACTGGCCTCCTTCAAATAGTCACCAAGTTACCCAAGTGTTTGCAGGATCAAGCTCTTATTTTGAAGTAGGGGTGGCTTTAGACATAGGTGATGTAAGCAACTGCCTAGGACCCTGGAGCTAAGGGGAGGTACAGCCCTCCCCTTTCTAAGGCCCTTCACAGTGTCTCAGCTCGGGGAAAAGAAAAGGAATGGGTAGAGCTTACCATCTGACCAATCAGAAATATGCTTAGCCTGCTCAGTTTCTTCTCCTCCAGTTCAGCCTGGAAGGGAGGAAGGTGGGAATGGGCAGCTCTAGGATTGAATTTAAGCTCCAGCAACTCAAGCTGATGTGTGTGTGTGTAGCAGGGACCCACAGAATCACCCCACAGACCAGATTTGATCCTCAAACCTCTTACTCTGCAGCAGTTAGTTCCATTGAATACTCAGCCTTTCCCATGGACTTCAACGAGGCCACTCTGGAGTAAGCGACTTGAGGACTGGGGTCAACACTGCACACACTTACACATTAGCAAAGCTAAGCATGAGTGGCTGCAGAATAAGACCTTATGTATTATATATTAATGCTTCCTATAGGAGCAAATAGAAAAATGATACTGGCCTATGGACCCTTTTGCTGGTCAAAGTTGGCTATTAGGAATGAAGCTGCCCTCATTCAAACGCAGTGTTGTAACTTTCTTTAAAAAGGAGTTGGCTATCTCAGTCCAAATTCTAGCGGCCACAGTGGCGTAACTTTGGACTAAAATTTGTAGGGGATGCTGGACTCGCATACGCCCTGCCTCCATGGCCCTGGAAGGGCAGGGTGAAGAAATTTTAATTACACCTCGTGAGTGGCCAGATGGTCTCTGCTTCTTAACGCCCAACCGGCATGCTGTGGTTAGTCTCTCTCTTTCTCCTACATCCTTTGCCTTTTCTCAGCCCACATGTGCTGAGAGGCAGGCCAAAGCCAGTGAGGTTTAATGGAATTATCCAGTTTAGAAAAATGAGTACTGGAGTGGATTAAAATGGGTGAAGAAGGTTGGTTCCGTTCCACTGCAATGAACAGGACACAAATAGTGGAACAGATCAAGCAAGGAGGAAGGAAAGAAACAAAACTTCAGACGGTTGGTCATTTAGGAACAGGGTCCGGTCCTTGGACATTCAGCCCTTTTCAGATATCTTAAAGTGGGCATGTAAACGGCAAGCCCTCCACTCACCATCAATTCAGAAAGCCTAGGCCACTGACCCTCTAGCAGGGCAGGATCCATTCTGCCGCCTGAGTTTACAGCAGGCTCCCAGGTAACCCGAAGGCTTTTCCCTCACTGATCAACGTTCCGTTAAGAAAACACTGGCAAACACTCCCTCTCCAAAGTATTTGCAGCACGCAGACCCCACCTACAAAGCGCACAGTTGGCTTCCTCTTGGCGAGCTCACTGACGTAGAAGGGTTTCCATTAAGCTTCCTTCCATTTACTTTAGTGCTTTCCAGTTGCCAATTTGCTTAGATGAGCTACAGCATCGTGCACCTGAAGACACTGCTCTGGGGGGGAAGAGCAGGATAATATCCCACCTACCAGCCCTTGGGTCACATGGAGTGTTGCTACTGGGCAGTTTGCCCTGCCCTTTGCTGGAAAGCAGCGGGTCTCTTGCTACAGAGCAAGCAAACCACATCAATCTGGAGTGCACCGATCGGTCACAAATACAATAGCCATCTCGCAAGGGCACAGATACAATAGGAGTAGGTAGAGTCCACGAGCATGAGGGGTGGGCCGTAGGATTGCCATACCTCCCCTTTAATCCAGAACGCTTATGAAAAACGCATGGTGCAGGGCTGCATTGGCTCCAAGCCCTGAACCATGTATTTTTCACAAATGTCCTAGATTACAGGGGAGGTATGGCCACCCTAGTGGACCGACACTCCCTGGGAAGCTGCATCTCTTGCCGGTAAGAGGGGAGGGGCGGGGGGGAAGCACCATTCCATCGTTTACACCAGGGCTCATTTCAGCCTACTCAGAGGAGAACCTGCTTCCTACAGGACTGCTCTTCCTCCTTCCCCTTTGTAGCCCCTCACTGGAGCGCGCGCACACACGCACGCACACGCACACGCACACGCACACGCACACGCACACGCACACCGGTTTCTCCAGTCCCAAGCTCAGCATGGAGGCTCGATGGATCAACCCTTTGTCACTGCAGCAGTGGGGAAAATAATGGGGCCTCTGATGCTTCTACTGGGACTGGCTTCCTAGGCTCAAAGCAGTGCCTAGGCGGTGGATTCCCACGACCGCTCCTTCCATCATGGGCCATTTTTACACAGACGCCCCCCCCCCGCCGCTGCTCAGTGTTTGGGCAGGTGTGCAGCAGGGGCAGTCCGTGTACACGGCCAGCGGTGGGTGGGTGGGACGGGTGTGCAGCAGGTGTGCATCCATGTAAACACCATGGGCGGTGGGTGTTTGTGCGTGCACACTCCCACCGCACACCCACCTCCGCCCATGGAGCCCTCTGGTAAAATGGAGTAGGTTCCGTGGGTGCGTGTCCGTGTAAACGGAAACACACCCACCTCCACCCATGCAGCCGAAACACCCACCCTTCCCTGTCCGTGTATTAAAGGCCGTGGAAGAGCCCTTGCACCAGTTGAAAAATTCAGCCCGAGCTCAGTCCAAGCCCAGTGTATCAAAGCCAACCCGAACCCAGTCCCGATGCAGTAACGCGGCCCCACTCCCCCATGGAGTGCCATGATATCACAGCAGCCTTCAGGGGAAGGACCACACCAAGAAAAAAGCAGGGCATGCCTTACCCATGTCATCATGCTGGGAGGGGGTGCAAGGCCGAAGCCAGTGAGGTTTAATAGAATGAAACCATAGAACGTAGGTGTGCAGCGGGGATCCACAGAAACAGACTCCATAGACCCATAGGTCACCAGTAACTGTCAAGGGGGTGGGGAGGGGTACAGGACCGTGGGCCTCACCCCTCAGGAGAGAGGCATGGGACATCTTTAGACATAAGAAAGACTGGGTGTCAAAACCCCTAAGCACGTGTTTGGCCGTTGTGTGAAAGCACCATAACAATCCCAACACCAATTTGGCCCCCCATTGCGCACACACCACCATCGCATCACAAGGACAATTTGCGTGTTTCAGCTGAACACTTGGCCAACGTTACGTCTCGTATCGCGTGGCACGTTAGCAGGTACAACATGGGGAACGAAGTGGCGGCGTTTACGTGCTGAGGTCGGGTGGCGAGCAAGACACTGATTTGCTCCAAGATGGGCCGTGTGTCTAAGCAGCGTCACATGGTGAACACAGGGCCAAACCGGTGTTTGTATCAAGGTCAGAACACACATTCAGACACCCGTTGACATTATGTCTAAGGACTCCCATGGATTCCCTTCCCCACCCCACCCCGATGTGACGGTGCCCCTTTCCAAGCATGATGTCATCATGGCACTCAGAAAGGGATGCGGTCAAGTCATGGGGCGGCGTGCAGGCAGCTCTCCCACCCCTTGAACACGGTTCTAATGGTGCCCTTGAGCCCCTGCCCTCTAAGACCACCATGACATCACAACACTCAGAGGGCAGAGCCTCCCACGGGCAGAACTAGGTTGAAATGGACCCAGGTGCAAGAAATGGACTTGGGACACACACCCCATCACCATCCTAGGAACTGGCACTGCTGCTGCCAATTAGCGTTAGCCCTGGTCAGGGGAGAGGCTGGGGCTGCTGCATCCAGCTGGGTCTTGTCGAGTAGCGTTGCACACTGGCCCGAATCGGAGCAACGGTCCATCTGATGCGCAGCCGCAGACCCATGCTGCTGCTGCGCTTGTAGCTGGCCATTGCCCTGGGCAGCACCATAGCACTGCAGACACTCTAGCCCACAACTCTATGGTGCATGTGGGGGCGGGGTGGGCAGACCACAGGCTGGGTAACCTGCTGGGTCCATACAACAGTGACCAGGGCTGGGAAAGGTGACTGGGCTATGCCCTGGCATGACACAAGATGCCAAAAGTGAACCCTGGCCCCACCCCACCCCCTCCACCAACCTTGAGGCCATTCCTGCATGCGGTGTTTGCAGGCCCATTGCCACTGCTCCCCTAGGCAGGCAGGGTTACTACACTCGTGAGGGGAAGAGACGAGGCTCTCCAGGTGTCCATGCAGCTCACGCAGGAGTGAGGAAGGCCCCGTGCGGTCAGTGGGGAAGTTACCGCAGCAGCATGCCTCCTTTGCCCACCTCGCTGTGGGGTGTTCGTAAGCACAGACATCCCATGCATGGTGGGAGGAGGCTGGCAAGTTGCCTGTGCTCCCTCCCCCCCAGGGGAAGGATTCCCCAGGGATCTAGCTGCACTTCTGCGGTGCGGTTCCTGGGAGTCAGTGCCACATGGCTACACATAACTGTCTGCCCACAACGTTTGCTGCTCTGGCCTGGTGGGCAGGTAATTGGGTGACGGTACTCTACTGACTGTTAACAGGGTGGCGTACTATCTCCCTTTGCCAGCAGAGGGCAATCTCTACCTCTACCCCTTTTTGCGTTCGCTGTACATATGTCCCCTCCACCCCCAGCCTGCATTTCTAGCCTGAGAGGGTGCAATTAGTGAATGGTTCTGCATGGGCCAGGGTTAGAGGGTTTAGCACTGGCTACACTGGAAGAGGCAGCCCTGAGCCCCCCCAGTTGCTTATTACGGATATGTATCAGTAATAAGCTTCTCAGAGCCCCAGTTATTGCCTGAAACCCCACCACACCCTGCACAAACTCAAACACACACACACACACACACAAAACCTCAGCATTCTCTGGCTGGTCAGCTTGCCCAGCCTAGTGGGAAAGACACTTTGATGTGGTACAAAAGTAGTT
The DNA here is from genome assembly GCA_003113815.1 of Sphenodon punctatus. Classification (NCBI taxonomy): domain Eukaryota; kingdom Metazoa; phylum Chordata; class Lepidosauria; order Sphenodontia; family Sphenodontidae; genus Sphenodon; species Sphenodon punctatus. The sequence goes on along the minus strand of QEPC01008364.1, from coordinate 7,551,265 downwards.
GAAATAAAGGCCAGATTTTGCACGTTGAGGCTCCCATTGACTGCCGTGGAAATCCTGAATGCACGCTCAATGGCGGCATTTAGCCCATGAGGCCTGCGTTCTCGTGGGAAGTGCCAAAGAAAATGGAATATTTGAATGTCAGCGTGGCTAGCAGCAACCCCAGCCAATGCCAAAGCATCACTCGGACCAGAGGCCTGTCCACCCTCCTCCACGAGGTGTGGTAACAACAGCAGCAGAGCAACCGGTTCCACACCCTCCTCTCTCATATGAATGCTACAGGGCGCCGTACAATTGAACGCCAAACCCGCTAGTCCCCCTGCACAAAACTTACCACGGCCCTCTTTTGGCAGACAGTGAAACCTGAGATTTACCCAGTGCTGCACTGCGGGGGCACAGCTGGGAAGAGAACCCCAATCTTTATCCCCACGGCTCATAAAGCAGCAAGTTGAGGGAAAACACACACCAGCCTAAAAATCCTAGGTCTGAAGAGAATGAAATAAAAGTGTCTTGCTACCCAGGGCAGGGGGTCCTGCAGTCGGAGGGTGGGCCCACAGAGATAGGGTTACCATATATGCAGATTTTTAGAAGACATGAGAAATACAGGTTGCAGGGCTGCATTGGCGCCAACGCAGCCCTGCAACCTGTATTTCTCATATGTGCCCCCTAAAGATTTGCATATTGTAACCTTATCCCTGTGGGCCCCCCCTCTGACATCAGGACCCCTACTGGTCCTGCAGTCGGTAATCCTACACAGGGAGGCTAGACCTGGTAGCTTCAGGGCTGGTATTCCTGAGGCCTTGGGACAGGCTATTTCTATGGGACTTCTCCCTGCCCACAACTCTCAGCCCCCAGGCTAGCTGCATCCTGCAGGGCAGGGCCCTGAATCCCCCCCTTCCCTTCACCTCACCTACTGGGGTGGAGAGCACCAGACTGCCAGTTGTTAAAGGGGTGGGGCTATGAAGGACAGGGCCATGGGGCCCCCACATTTTATTTTCGCCCTGGGCCCCACAAATGTTAAGGCCGGCCCTGACCCAAGGGAGGGAAGCGTAAGTTCAATGCATCACCGATCTCCAGCTTCCTTCCTGAATTCTGCATTCTAGATGCGTCACGGGCCTCAAGTGGATCAGTCATGCGTTGAGCTGACCGGGACCAGGCAGGAACTCTCCTGCCTGGCCTCTGGGCAGCATGGGAGCTAGACCCAGAATGGTGCAGCCAGGCACACGCCTGTGCCACAGCCAGAGAGCAGACCTACATCCGTGTGGTACGGCCTGACAACACACACCAGAGCAGAGCCTGCTGCCTCCACCACAAATAAAATGCTTTCCCCACCCCACCCTAGCCTCAAAGTCAGGCAATGGGCTATTTTAAATGTGTACAATTTATATAAATTATTTCACTTAATGCATCTTTAGGCAAATAGATTTAATGGGGTGGAGTATGTGGTGTGCCACTGTGGGGTTTACAGAATCTGGTCACTTCAAAGCAGGGTTAAAACAGGAATCGATTTTATTCTCGTGAGAATCGAAAGCCCTTAGCGAGATCTTGGGAAGGTGCAAGGTCTTGCTGAGAATCTTTTTTTAAAAAGAAAAAAAGAACGGCACCTGCACAAGATGTCCACTGCGGCCATTTTGCACATGTGCAGCCCTTTTCCAAAATGGCGCCAGCAGCATCGCCACCATTTTAGAAAGGGGCAGCTAGTCTGCACATGTGCAAAATGGCCACCGCACATGTGCAGACCAACTGCCCTTTTGTAAAATGGTGGCTACGCTGCGGGTGCCATTTTGGAAAAGGCCTGCACATGCACAGAATGGCTGCGGTGGCCATTTTGCGCAGGGGCACTTCTTTTAAAGCGAGATTCTCAGCGACAATGGTGTTGAGAACAGCCGATTCCCAGCTCATTCTCGACTAGGAAAAATCTTGCCAAGAGCCCAATCCTCAATGATAATATTGAGATCTCATTTCAGCCCTCCTTCAAAGTGAAGGGAAATATAGGTAGAATAACTGGGGTGGGGGAAATGAGGTCTATTATTGTGTGAGGGAGTTTAAGTCCCAGCCCTTGAGTTCCTTACATCAAGAATGGATAAAGCATGTCCCAGGACAGCAGGACCAAGTAGGCCATAGCCAAGTGATCAGATGTGCCGCATGCCTTACGTGCATTAGTCATGCTTTGAGCTGAGCAGTACACTGCCCCCCAGGAGACCAGACACCAAGCGTCCTGTCTGGCCTCTGGGCAGCACAAGAACATGACAGAAATACAAGTGCCATGTACACTGCTGGCGCTATATAAATGTTTGTTAATAATAATAATAATAATAATAAAGAGAGAAATACACATGAGAAATTTGCACATGACAGAAATACACAAGAGCTGGACTCAGGATGGTGCAGTCAGGCACATGCCAAAATGACACAAGCAGCCTAAAAAAATAAATTTAAAAACCAAAAACCACCACCACCTGTGCCTGAACAAAATGGCCACCACGGCTGTTCTGCACATGAACAGCCCTTTTCCAAAATGGCGCTGGCAGCATCTGACCCAAGATCCAGGATAGCTGCAGCTTCAAGCAGTGAGGCTGGCCTGGCCTGGCGCCAATGACAGCAGAAACAGAGCAGATTACTAACATTCTCTTAGAAGGAAGCCATTCCAAAACCTCAGTCAGAGAGAGCTTGGTAAATGCTAACAGGGTTTTATGGTATTGTTACTTGCTCTCTTCAAAACAGCAGAATGGAACACTTCATACATACCTCCCAACATTTTGAACCGCCGAAGGAGGGACAAGCCACGCTCCTCGGCTAATAAACCTTGCCCCTCGGTGAAATAAGCTCCACCCCCTCATGCACACCCCTCCCAACATTCCAAGTGCATAAGGAGGGACAGGAGGGCTGCCATACCTCCCCTTTAATCCGGGTCACTTATGAAAAATACATGGGGCAGGGCTGAAGCTCTCCTACTGATCATTCAACTTAGTTTCTTGTCATCCCATTGCTTCCCTCTCCCCCTGTTGTCCTCTCAAGTGGTTTTCATACAATTGATAGGACTCAAGCCTGAGGCTTGAATGAATATGGGTGGGTCTCTCTCACGAAAGAGGGACAGTAGAATTCTGCAGCAGCACCCAAAGAAGATACTGGGGCTGTGGAGCGACACACAGATAGGCCATCTGCGATGTTCAAAGATCAAAATACGGCTGCCGCTTAAACCTCTTGGCACAGTAGTAATAGTTAGTTACTAAAATTCTTCTAGAAGGAATTTGTGACTCCAAAAACTCAGTCACAACAGAGTGAAACTCTCACAGGTGTTTTGTTGGGGTTTTTTGAGTCCTTGTATTGTTTCTTGTGCTCTTCAAACAGCAGAACGGAACTCTCGTTGCTACGGATATTTGCATTGCGTCAGTGCAGCACTACTTTAAACGGGCATGAAAATGTATTCAAATAAAAGGGGGACGGCACACATTACTACCCACACAACTCCTATCGGCCCTCCCAGCCAGGTTTTGGCCTGCCAGTTTTGCTGCCATCCTCACAGAATTTCCAAGAAACAAATATTTACTCAAATACTTTCTATTTAATCTTTCAGACAAAGCTCTGTACTTTTTTTTTTTTTTTTTTTTAATGTATTTAAATCCTTCAAGCAAAATAATTACAAAGCTAATCCAAGAGAGTGTAATCAAACCACGGAGGTCTATATAGTTTTGGCCTTTTTAATTTAACTTTGTGCTTGCTAGCAAAGAAACATTCAGATTAGATCATCTTGTTTATGTTACATGCCACTACAAAATTAACCATGTTTTGTTTTTTCCCTCCTTTATTTTTATGGCATAGACAACCACCACCCATTCATTCACCCAGATCCACAGCCAGAAGGCCATTAAAGTCCCAAAATGCTTCCACACATTCTCCTTGCCCATAGCAAGGGTGTGAAGAGCAACATAGGAGAATTCTCATAGCGCAAGACGAGCAGAGAGAGTCATCAAGGCAAGGGAGAGAGGCGACACCAGAAAGACGCAGGACAAATGGACTCTCCTACCCTTTCGCAACAGGACTCCACCCCCGCCCCACGGTCCTTTCATTATTGTGATTTTGGGGAGAGGGAATAGACAATCAGGATCCAGGGAGAGGGGCTGTGTGGGGGTGGGGAAAAGAGGCAGCTATTGTGGTCCTTCTGCGCATGGAGGGGGTGCGGGGAGGGAAATAGACCATCGGCACTCTGTGCCTGTTCCCTTGTCCCACTTCCCCCTACCCCGTCTCAGGATATTTGGGGGTTAAGGCCAGTGGGGCCCCCTGATCGGACACTGATGCTGCTTAATGCAAGGTCAGTGGCAAAACAAAAGACCTATCATCCATGATCGGATTCCGGATGAGGCCACCAACCTCATATGCATTACAGAGATCTGGCTGGATGAAGTGTCTGGGCCAGTATAATCCCAGTTGGTGCCAGCCGGGTACTCTGTGCAGCATCAGTTTAGGGACATCCAGCAGAGCTGTTCTGGGTGATGGGGGTACTGGTTAACCCCGTCTGCCTTTGCCCGGACCCAGAGTCATCCGATGCCCACTGTAATGTTTTTATTAATTACTTTGCGGACAAACGTTGCTCACATTCACCTCGACTTGGGTGCTTCCATTTCACCGGCAGAATTTGAGTTTGGGGTTATGGAAGCCCAGTCTTGTCCTGCTTATCATTCAACTCATCATTCCTCATCATCCCATTGCCTCCCTCTCCCCAATTGTGCTCTCAAGTGCATTCCCTAGCCAATCATGAAAGAGGAGCCTGAAGCTTGAATACTGGTCCGTTGGTCAGTCAGTCTCTCTCTCTCTCATGAAAGAGGGACAGTAGAATTTTTAATGCAGTATCAATAAGTGATATTTTCACCACCTAATAGCAAATGTTACCTTCAAAAAGATAGGAAAATATAGGAGTAGCTTTTAACCAATGGTCAGCTCTGCTCCCAAATAAATTCAGAGCACAGAGACCTTCACTGCCTAGCAGATGCCTCCACCGGGCCATTTCTTAACATTCAGTGATTCTCCCTCTCCCACCAATCCCAATTTAAAAATTCCATGCTTCCATGGAGATGCTAACATCTCCCATTTTTAGACGAGTTAGCATGTGCACTGACCTGCTCGCGACAGAAATGTCGATGCAGTTAAATACCAACTGAACTGGCAGTGCCGGTGCAGCAATACACACAGCATAAGCTTTGCAAAAACTTTTTCAACCAATAGCCAAAGAGTAAACCAACAACAGCCAATAGCAGTACCTGTAAGAACACGACCAATAGCAACCAATAGCTACTCACGTGCGGAGCACAGCCAGTTCTATATACACAGTCCACAGCCATCCAGTTTTAAGCTGTACAAAACATTTGACGCGTGGTCTGCTGAGTTAGAATCATAGAACCTTGGAGTTTGAAGTCATCTAGTCCAACCCCCTGCTCAATGCAGGAAATCCACAGCTACAGCATCCCTGACAGATGGCCGTCCAGCCTCTGTTTGAAACCTCCAGCGAAGGAGAACACACCACAGCCCTAGACAGTCTGTCCCACTGTCAAACAGCTATTACTATTAGGAAGTTCTCCCTGATGTTTAGCCAAAATCTGCTTCCTTGTAATCTGAGCCCATTCGTCCTAGCCTTGCCCTCAGGAGCAACAAAGAACAAGTCTGCTCCTTCTTCTGTGTGACAGCCCTTTGTATATTTGAAGACACACCGTTACACAGAAGGAGCAGATGCCGGAACCAACGCCATGGAACTTCCTTGTGCTCATTATCATGTTCCAGGCCTTCATTACCGCTGCTGAGCAGAACCTGAAAGTGATCCAACAGATCCAAGTCTTCTGCTGTCACTGGCGCAATGCAGTTTCAAGGCACAGACAGGAGATCCAAGTCTTCTGCTGTCACTGGCGCAATGTGTTTTCAAGGCACAGACAGGAGATCCAAGTCTTCTGCTGTCACTGGCGCAATGCAGTTTCAAGGCACAGAGAGGCTCTTGCCTAATCTGTGGCCAGGATAGTGGGGCACAACACACTGCAGAGGCAGCTCCTGCTTTGGCGCCATGCGCTTGCCTACCTCCGAATCCTCCTCCGGTGAATCCAGCTGTGGAGGAGTCTAGGAATGATTGATGGGCAGCGAGGTATACCTGGCCCATGAACCGTTCCCTGGTGTGAACACAGCATTTGCACCAGTGAGCCCAGCGCCTGCCCTCTCCCACTGGTGGTCCAAGCGGGCCTCTGGCCTTGTGGCTTTCTGCCACACCAGCTGCCTATGCTCCAGGACCATGCCACTAACGGCATCCTGGATCTCGTCCACCCACTGCCTAGTCTCCCCAAGCAGCTCCTGGTTCCGCAGGGCACTTGTGGCTGGGGGTTCTGGCTGCACTAGCAGACCTGAAGTAAGGCAAGGATAGCCATTCGTTCAGACTGAAGGGAAATGGTAATGAGCAGGGTTCCTAATTTTCTCTTTGCAACAGAAAACCAGAGATTTTGCTTTCTCCCCAGAGAATTTTGCAGAAAATGGCAAAAATGTACAGGTTTGGAAGGAGGACACAGCGAGCGCAGGGCAATGAGGACGCGGATTGGAGCTGAGGGGAAACGACCTGAAGGCATGTGCTGTGGAGGGGCAGGGGCTCTGTATTTAGAGGGGGGCCACAGACCTCCTGTGGGTTGGGGGGGGCAGGGGAACCATGAATTTGGGAAGAGGAGACAGGAGGTGGGCCTAATTGGGCCCATAGCAGCTTCCCCAAGTGCCAGCCTCTATATGGTCCCCCTTTCTGGTTGGCAGAGCGGTCTGGGACCAGACCAGGAGGCGGCGGCAGCGAGCTCAGGGCATGTGCCGGCTCTGCATTTGGAGGGTGCCACAGACCTCAATTTCTTTTCTTTCTTTCTTTCTTTGGACTGTTGCTGGGACATGTAGCTGCAAAAATGCATGAAGATGAAAATATTACAATAAAATGTGGTGTTCTTACTCATACCTCTATATAGCGTGGAAAGGGAAAGTCAGCTAGAGTTTACATTTAAACACAGAAAAACAGATTTGGGAGGGGGTTAAATCAGAGAACATATGGGGGGGGGGTGTTAAATCAGACAATTTCCAAATTTTTGTCGCAGAAAACTAGGAACCTTGGTAATGAGTACCTGGCCTATGCTGCCCTTGAGGTGACTGCAGTTGCGGGAACCCAGCACCATGAAGCTCTCCTCCCATGAGGACTGTAGAGGAGTGAAGAACTCCACGACCAAGCTCCCCCTTACCTCTCGGACCTAGTTTCCCTACCCACTCCTGCACGCGCTCTCCGCTCTTCCTCTGTCCCGTCCCTCGCTCTCCCTCGTTTCTCCTGCTCGCCTAACCTCCTTCGACCCTTCTCCCTCGCTGCCCCCCATGCCTGGAACTCCCTCCCTGCCCACATCCGCCTTGCCCCCTCCTTCCGCTCCTTCAAATCCCTCCTCAAGGCCCACCTTTTCCTTGCTGCCTTTCCCAATGCCCGTTAGTCTTTCCCCGTACACACTGTCTGCCCTCCTCTGCTGACTGCTGCTACCAACCTCTTTGTAACCAAGCCAAGCACATGCACCTGAGACTTCGCATCCGCCTGAATGTTTGTTTGTCTTCTCCCCTGTCTCTCTCACTGTCCCGTCTCCCTGTCTCCCCCCCTTTGTCTTTTAGATTGTAAGCCACCGGCAGGGACCGCGTCTAATTCTGTGTTCTGTACAGCACCAGGTCACACGACTGGCGCTATATAAATGTCTAATAATAATAATAATAATAATAATAATAATAATAATACAGAAAACTTCCCCCACCCCCAGCAGCTGGAGGCAAAGTTGTTGCCCCAGATCTCTTTGTACTGCAAGTTCGTGGCCCGCTGCTGGCACTGATTCATGGCCCAGGTGTGGCCCTGCTGGGCCATTTGGAGCGAGATCTCCTGGAACACGGCCTCATTCCTGTAGCACTCCACATCACATCGCAGCTTCTGCTCCTTCCACAGAGCGACGACGGCCTTGGTCTCTTCCACAGTCCAGGGAACGCATAGCTGGCGGGTGGATCGGTAGATGCAGAGCAACTACGTTTGGACGATGGCGGGAGCCGTGCTGGTTTGAACTTCTGCAAATTCTACGGAGAACGCAGCGGCTAAGGAACAGCGAGCATCACTAGGCCCGTTCTGCCAACCAGGAACGCATGTTTGAAAATGGCACAGCGGGATTTTAAGGCAGACGTGATTTATTTATTTATTTCTAAAACTTATGCGCCGCCACCTCCTGCCTCAGGCATCTCGGGGCAGCTCACAGCATTTTAAGACATTAAAATATACAATAAACAATTAAAACAGTAATTAAGACACATCCCTACCCACCCTAGCCCAACCCACCCACCCCACCTCCCTCGAGAAAGGCCTGGCGAAACCACCCAGGTAGTTCCTGCTGCCACAGATAAGAGTGGAAGAGGGAAGCAGGGAGAGAGGGAGCAAGTAGGCTGGAGAAGGTGGGGAAGAGGCAGGGCTCGAATTATAAAGGAAAAAGGCATACAGGGCCCTCAATGAAATCATCCCGCCTCATAGCCTTCTCAAACCAGTAGCTAAGGGGACTATCCAAAATGGTAGGGAGGCCAGGGTCCCCCTGTACTTCAGGGAGCAGGGGGCAACCCCCAGCACACACACACACACCACCCAGCCCACACACACACCACCCAGCCCAGCCCCATAGACTCCCACAGAATTATAAAAAAATTCCATGGAAGTATCACGGACCTGCCCATGATATACCTTCCAAGTCTAACATTCTGTCATTCCACATTTTACACAGTGGCTCCATCCTGGAGGAGCGGAAGATGGCTTTGCACACAGCCGTTGCTAGGTTTTGTGTACAATTGTGCACGTTACCAGAGGTGTGGAAACGCCCTCAGTGATGGGATTTCAGGCGAACCTAACAGCGGGGTACCATCCTACTTCTGCTGGGCATTAGACACTGGACCCCAGGGGGGAGGAACTTTTTCCCTCCTGCACGCCACACTCCAAAGGCAGGCTAGGAATTGTGGGCAAGAGGTGTGCCTACCCTCCCAACAGTCCCTTTTTTCCTGGGACAGCAAGGGGCTTTGTTATCTTCTGTCAGGTTCCCTGCAGCGTACGGTTTGTACCAGTTTTGGCAGACAAAAAGGTCATTAATACCTCATTAATCCAGCAGGAGGAAGACTCCCTTTCTTATTGTTTATTCATTGCTGGGGCAGGGGAGGGGCACCTTTTCTCACTTTAACAAGCTTGAGATAAGCACTGCTATCAAAGACCAAGGAAAGGTAACACCCAAGCAGGAGGGAGCTGTGTGCCTGAGGTCAAGATGAAAACTTAAAAAAGTTAGGAGGGGTAAGTATACATTTGGGAGAGAGGATTCTTTAGCACGCTGAAAGGGACTATTAGTGCTTCCAGCTGTGATCTTCTGAGCAACTTTAAAACTAAAACTTTAGAGCCAAAATCAGAGCACTTATTTGAGAATTTTGACTTTGGAATAGGTCGAGTTTCAACTTGAACCATCAGTCCTGCCCATAGAAACCTATATGTACACAGAACCTCTCGCACAGCAACCCTTTTCCCCAGCTCAGCCTCAAAGTGAGACAGTGGGCTATTACAAATTGTCATAAGTACATGCACTTTTATGCAAATTAGGGGTGCCATGATGTGCACTCGCTTCTCTCCATCAATTGTTCGGGGGGGGGGGGGTCTGGGTGTGCCAAGGATGAAAGAAAGAAGGGGAGGGTCCAGCTGATGGACCCATGTTGTGGATCCATCCCCTATCCTTGAGTGCATGCCCTTATCTCGGTTTCCTTTCCCCGGGCTCATTCTGTCAGTGCTTGGGGGTAGAAACTGGATTCTCAGGGCCAGATCCAGGAACTGGAAAGTGATCAAATAAAAATTTTTAAAAAGCCATGGGCTGGACAGTCCCCAGTTATTAATGCCCCATTTTACCACAAGGAAGCTGAAACTGAGAAGAGTGACTTGTCCAAAGCCATCCAGTGAGACAAGGGGTGAAACTCACATGTAACTCTACTAAGCTTCAATCTCCGCAGGGCCCTGGAAGCTGTATAATCAGCTCCGGATGATCTCCAGATCACTGTCATGTGTGAGTGAGACACTCTGATTTCCATCGCCACTTTAAACTCTGATCTGATGTTTAGATCGGATCCATTCGTCAGATCTGGGTTTAAAGCACATCTGGAACTCGGAGTGTCTCACTCACATGCAACAGTGATCATCTGGGGCTGATTATACAGATTTCGGGGCCCTGTGGACATCAGAGTTTAGCAGAATTATGTGCAGGTTCACCCAAGGATTCCTGTCAAGGACTCCCAGATCACAAGTCAATTCCATGGACCACACTGGCTCTCCTAGAAGACAACCCACCACCATTAGAATAAATAGGAATTTTGCCATTGACGGTAAATGCATGGAGGACTGCTTGCCCGTGTTCATCCGGGGTGGGCCATGGCTCATGTGGTACAGCACATACTTTGCATGTATAAAGGTCCCAAGTTCAATCTCCAGCATCTCCAATTCAGGTTCACTGGTAGCATGCCTGGTTGAGGCCTCTGCCAGGGATCCTGTAGGGTGGGACACCGGGGAGAATACCGGATACCAGATTTACCGGTATCGGCATACCAGATTTTTAACATTGGTCGCTTTACCAGGTTTTTTTACATTGCAGCCATTGACTTCAATGGCCGCAATGTAAAAAAAAAAAACGGTAAAGCGGCCAATGTTAAATATCTGGTATGCCGATACAGGTAAATATCGGATTAATCCAATACACCTGATCATCAGGCGTATCGGATTTATCCAATACCGATATTCCCACCCCCTACTGGAGAGTCTCGGGTAGCATGCCTGGGTGAGGCCTCTGCCGGAGTACCTGGAGAGCTGGATTTGAAACCCTGCTGCCGTGTCAGGTTGTGACCATACTGGGCTAAGTTTGACCATTGGTCTGACCCTATTAGGCAGCTCCTTATATCTACAGAGAACGTGCACTAACTTACCAGACTCTGACTCCCTGCCCCCAACATGTCTTGCTGCCCAACTAAGGGGAGCCCCACCCTCACCCAGGCCCAGTGACGCCTGTCCGTGGCCCATTCCTGCTCCTATGCTAGGTGTGGGAGAAGGGAGCCCAATTCTTCTATGTTGGGAACCATCCTAACCTAGCTACACCCCTGATTAAGAACCCTTCACTATACTGAAGAAATAGTTCAGACCCCAAGAGGCCTAGTAGCAAGAGCGCACTGTACTAAGCTGCATGGAAAGACATTCTCTCCATAAGTAAAAAGGTCTTTCCACTTGAGGACAATCATCATGTTGGGTTAATGGAGCAGACACAAGTACCTCTGTTGGAGCCATTGCCAGTAATGTTAGTTTCAAAGATTCTAATAGCGTCCCATATATTATCTACAATTCCCCTCATGGCCCATCACAGCCAGCGCGGAACAGCTGAGCTATGAACAGAAAACAATTGGCTCCCTCTTGTTCCATAATATCCTGCATGTAAAGGGCAAATTCTCAGGTATGGAATGCCCTGACAGAAAGAAAGATCCCTGGTTTCATTTCTTTTGTCTTGGATATGATATCCCCGACAGCTCAAGATAGGGAGGGCAAGCCTTGCAACGGAGTAAACGGAAGGCTTGACCACACCACACACCCCAGGTAAATCTGTTCTATCCACTGGCACAAGATAGATTATTGGGCCCCGTACCAACCTGGAGGGGGTGTGGGGAGGACAACAAGACAGGTGAAGCCTGTAGTAGGTACAGGGGGAGCCTGTGGCATTGGGGACGGGTAGCACTGAGGCCCAGGAGGCACCATTTTGATAGCAGAAGCTAGTCTGTATAATTAGACTGACAGTATTAATAATTTTGTATAGCTTTCAGCGTTCAAAAAGATTTACAATCCTTATCTAGTTTGCCCTCTGAGCATCCCTGTGAAGCTAGGTCATTATTACTCCCATTTTACAGACAGGGAATGGAGGCAGAGGCAGAGTTACTGTCAAAAGTAATGTCATGATGTTCAGAAAAGGGTGTGGCCAGGTGGGAGTAGCTGCACCCACTCTGTCCAAGAGTCACACTCTCTGTGGAAAGGATCACAATCCCAAATATCAGTTTCTATACTTTGCATGTCCTTGTTGCTGTCGGGGGGGGGGGGTGTGTCACATTATATTCAAGCCTCAAAAGGAGGCCACACAAAAAGCTCGCAAAACTACTGTCAGAGACACTACTGCACAGAGCTGAATAACAGTGAATACTTATCCAATTAATTCTAGGATTAAAAAAAACAAACAAACTTTGGTTTAAAGACAGAGGAGTTAAGGCTCTTACAAATTCACTCATGCTCCCAAATGCATGGAAATTGTAAGTTAAGGCTCCTGCCATAACTTGCACACCACGTAAGCAGTTAAGACATTGTACAGTCTTGCATGGTGCTCACTTACAACTTAGGGTCCATGCACCTACAGTGTGGGTGCTACACTACCACAGTGTAGGTCCTATACTTTGCCTTGGTCTTTCAGCCCAAATCCTCTTCCTTTGCAGGTTGGGGCAACGCTGAAGGTTGGGACACCAAGCTCCTATCCATCTCCAATATTATGGAGTTGATCCCGCTCTCCACTGTAGCCACAATTTCTCCTTCATCTATAGCTCCCCTCTCAGGCAGCAGCTCAAGTGCATCTGCTTACTACACAGGTGATCAAGGGCAGGCAAATATTTGTTCTAGTATATCATGCATTGGAGTACTATATTGTATTCGGAAGGTTTGGGGCTCTCTGTGGCTCCTGACTGAGGATTGGTTGCCATCTGCTTTCCCCTCATGTGCAGCCCTCATAAGGGCATCAAGTTACCCAATCCCATAACCCATCAACCTTGTAACTCCGCCCCCCCCATCCACCCCCCAGTACTTGGGTATCCCATTGTTCCCATCCCATCTGAAAGCACATACAAAACACACACACTTAACCCCCATTCCCGACTGTCCCCCAAACTTTGTCCCTGAATACACATCACCCATCCCTCAACCTTTCCCCCTATATATACACCCCACCTTCACCTTGGTACCCCATCCCATATAAACACTGCTCCCCACCCCTGGCTGCTCCCCAGACTTATCTGTAGAATAGATACATGTCACCCATCTCTCAGGCTTATCCCCCATATACACCCCTCCCGGCACTTGCCTGTCCATTTCCAATACATATGCTTTCCCCACCACCCCTGCCTGCCCCCCAGCCTCATTGTATGTACACATCACTCATTTCTCAGCCTTGTCCCACATAAACACTCCCTCAGCAGGTGGCTGTCCCCTCCCCATAGAGAAGCTTCCCCCACTGCCCAGCTGACCCCAGTTTGGTCTCCCTGTACACATCCTTCTGCATTGTTCCCCCCTCATATACAGCCCCCCCCAGTATTCAGCTGTTCCATTCATCACAACCCAAATTAAAGTATATAGATAAGGCAGGGGGTCAGAGGGCAGGCTGCCCCCTACTTTCTCCAGCGTCAGTGTTGTCCCCAACCTGCAGAGGAAGAGAATCGGAGCTGAAAGACCAAGGCAAAGTGTGGGTGCATGGAGCCCAAATTGTAAACAAGCACAATATGCGAGGCTATACAATGTCTTCTTTACTGCTTACATGGTGTGCAAGTTATTATTAATTATTATTATTATTATCAACCATTTATATAGCGCCAGCAATGTACCTGGCACTTTACAAAGTAATGGAATAGACACGGTCCCTGCCCTAGGGCTTACAATCAGAGACGGGACAAGAGACAAAGGAAGGGGAACCGATGGAGAGACAAGGAGCGTAACATACAAGAGACAAGGAGTGTAAGCCTTAACTTACAAATTCTCCAAAAAGCATGGAAATTGTAAGAACTTTGATGCCTCTCTTAAACCAAAAGGGTTTTTTGATCTTAGAATTTCCTTTTTTTTTAAAAAAAAAAAAAAAAGGGGGGGGAAACACACTAAACTCCCTTTCTTACAACCCAAGAGTCCCAGTTCCCATCCCCCCTGCCTAATCCACTAGCCTCTACTCCCTTCCGACTGAACCCAGGTGGCAATTTATCCTGATCTACGTCCATCCTCACATAACCAGCTAGCCAGTCTGATGAAACTGTGCCAATGCTCTGCGCATGTGTCATGTTATCTTAAGAACCTCACTCATTGGATAACATTGTTATCCTCATTGGATAACATAGGAAATTGAAAACATCATAACTTAAACATTTTCAAAATCCAAAGTCAGGAGTGGACTATAATGCACACTTGAATTTTCTAACACCTCTACTCCTCCTGAAGAATAACTTTAAACACACTTTTCTCTATCAAAAGAAACTGATCACACACACACAAAATCCCCCAGAAAAAAAACAGATGTCTCCAATTTTCAAACTCCTATAACTCAGCCATTACACAACAGATCTGTCTGAAATTTGGACAGTTTCTACCCCTCACCCAAGTGATCCTCCCTACAAACTTTCACGGTGATAGGATAACCCATCTCGATTTTATGAGTGAAATGTTTTTGATTTTAACAGGGTGCAAGCCACTTTAACTATAGAGCCACTCTTGTGGCTCTATAATTTGGCCACTTTGAATAGTTTCCAAAGAAGTAGATATGAAAAACTCTTCCTTTCCACTTTGTTTATAAATTTCTTATCTTCATTTTGGTCACTTCAGTATGAAACTGTCCTGAAACAGCACTAAATAGTTGTGAAACAAAGTGACAAATAACTAAAATAGACAAGGCATCCAAAACAAAATATTCAAATGGATGGCTATGCCAGTTTCTTTTTGATGATGAATATTTATTTGGCAGGCTATCTGAATATGCAAACATACATGAACATAAAATCTGCTATTCCATTCAACTCTAGTACTTCAGAAAATACTAATAAACTACTCTGGAATGAGAAAGGAGATAACATCTTAAAAGTACTAATTCAGACCTGCATTTCTGACTAAGTTCCACCCCATCACCCCTCGTAATGTAGTTTTCAATAGTAAAGCAACATTCTGGAATTAAAAAGGGAGAGATTTGGATTCACGGTATGTCAATCTAAGCTTATGGCAGGAACTCCAGTCCCTATCATTAAATACTTATTGTTAATATTGACTTGGCAGTTGCAGGAGCATCTGGACCAACTCAGTTTTCTAGATCCCTCAAGGTTCGGCTTTTGTCCAGGTTATGGCACCGAAGCTGCACTTATGGCTTTGGTCGATGACCTTCGCCGTGAATTAGATCAGGGTTGCTCGACCTTGCTGATTCTATTAGATCATTTGGCTGCTTTTGATATCGTTGACCATGACATATTGGTGACTCGCCTGCAGGACCATGCTGGGGTGCGCGGGACTGTTCTCGAATGGTTCCACTAATTCCTGGCCAGAAGCAAGTGGTGCTCAGGGACCATTTTTCATCTCCACGGGACCTCTCGTTTGGAGTCCCGCAGGGTTCCATCCTGTCCCCTCTCCTGTTCAACGTGTATATGCAGCTGCTAGGTGAGGTTGTGAGGAGCTCTGGGGTTTGTGGTCATCAATATGCTGATGACACTCAACTGTCTCTTTTTCATCCAACCCAGATGCCACAGTCTCAGTGCTTACACGATGTCTGGCAGTTGTGGGGGACTGGATGAGGGTGAGCCAACTGAACTTGAATCTTGACAAGATGGAGGTGATGCTAGTGGGGAAGGTGATGGGCGTGGCATCCCCCGTCATTGATGGAGTTTGCCCCCCAATGGTTCCCCAGGCTTGGAGTCTGGGAGTGCTCCTTGATGCGCAGCTTCATCTAGATGTCGCGGTTGGAGCTGTGGAGAGGAGCACATTCCGCCAATTACACCTGGTGTGATGGCTTCAGCCGTACATCTCAGACACCAACCTGGCCACTATCATCCACGCTTTCATTACCTCAAGACTGGACTATTGTAACACACTCTACATGGGATTGCCCATGGTGATGGTTCAGAGACCGTAGCTGGTGCAGAATGCGGTGGCCCGTCTCCTTATGGAAACGGGCCACTAGGAGCAGATTACACCAGTGTTCCGTTTGCTGCACTGGCTGCCTACAGTCTTCCGGGCCCAATTCAAGGTGCTGGTTCTTACATATAAAGCCCCAACGGTTTGGGCCCCATATATCTTTGAGACTGCCTCACTCCTTGTGCTCTGGATCCGTCCCTGAGGTCAAACAGGAGCACCCTTCTGAAAGTACCCCAGGTATCCCAGGGGTTGACTATGGAGAGGGCATTTTCGGTGGCCTCATCGAGGCTGTGGAACTCCCTCCCGGCAGAGGCCCAGACCTCTCCTCTTTTTGACATCAATGCAAGACCTGATGGTTGTTCTGTCAGGCCATTGGCGAGGGAGATGGGTAAGGCTGGGCTTCTATTTTTATGGGGGGTGGTAAGGGTGGGATATTTTTTCCCTCCTTCCTCTTCTCTCAGAGGGAATGTTTCCCCTCTTTTTTCCCCTCTTTTCCTCACTTTTTAGATGTTTTATGTTTATGTTGTTTGGATATTTTTATATGTGTATTTTATATTTGTATACATTGTAAGCCACCCCAAGCTGCCTTTGGCAGGAGGGGCAGGATATAAAATGTTTTAATAAATAAATATAAATAAATAATAAATAATGGGCCTTGGGACCAGACATCAGATGATGTGCTCAGCTGTAATGGTTTATGAACCTTGCTAAACTCAAATTACTATAATTGTATGCATGTTAATACTCTATTAGGAGCCGAGCTACACAAGCCGTCGCCAGCAACCAGTTTGTCACTTAGTGCAGCTTCGCATTGCTAAGCAGGCTTTGTATTGTATTATTCTACTGCCCTTTTCTCCAACGTTGGCAATCTCATTGTTGGGTACGAACTATTCCTTTTATAGAAAAAGATCCATCATTAAACCATTTCCAATAAGGTTCCAGAATGAATTTGGAGGCATCTGCATAACTGTAGGGACAAAAGCACTGAAATTATGGTGAATTTCATAGCCTAGGCCTCACGTGTCTGAAAGACCACCTTCCCCTTCACGTATCATCATGACCTCCGAGGTCTGATGGGAGCACCCTCTTGTGCCCATCAGGTTCTTACAGCAAGGGCGCAAAGAGAGGTGTTCTCAGTAGTCAAACAAGTGTTGTGGAACTCCCTTACCCTGGAGGTTCATCAAAGCCCGAGCCGGCTCATCGTCTGGAGGAAATCTAGGTCATTTTTATTTGGCCAGGCATTTAACAAGCATGGATAGGGCTTGGGGAGATTAGGATAAGAGTTTGGGAGTAGGGCGTTTATTTACATTTGTGTGTATTGTAACTCATTCTGAGCGCTCTGGATAATAAATAAATTTGACTTTTTTTAGTTTTATATGGCAAAAGAGTGACTCCATCAAGACACCACAGGGATAGGTCCAAGGTCACACTTACAACACACGGACAGTGGTGCACAATGAGTGTGTACCATGCATGTGCGGAGCTTAGAAAACCACCGACGCCAGCTCCCAGCGGCTCAATGGGACTACTCCAGAGCAAGTGGTTTGTAGATCGTGACCTCAGAGGTCTGTAAAAATAGGGCATCCATCTGGGCTAGAACGATCAAAGCTTCTGCTTGGGTGGCATAAGTACATGTTTCATTCAGTAGCCTGGTCATACTGAAAAGGAGGGTCATATTTGTGTTGTGTTTTCAGTGGTTGTATTTCTTTGCTTTGATTGGGTTTGCGTGTAACCATTCTTCTGAAACCCAATGTCTGAAGAAAATTAATAGTTTCTCTTCCAAACTGGCCCTTCTTTAAACTAATGACCAGGGTGACCAATTTAGTTGCTTACACAGCTTTTGTTTTACAAATACAAATGATACAGGATACTCTTCATGGATTAATTTGCCTGAGGGAACATTTGCGTGAAGGAGGGCTTTCTGGGGTACACAAAGGGTAAGTAAACACTGGGTAAGCCTCATTTTGTGTGAATGTGCCCCAAGGAAAACCCTGCACTCCAATGCAATACATTAAACCAGAAATCATACCATCCCCCAAGCTTTGAAATGGCAGAACTATAACAAAGGAAATTTACCTAGTCATCAGCTGTTGTTCACAATCCTTACATTTCTTTTATTTAATATTACTGCTAGCACTTCACACAAAAGTGACTTCCCTTACTGTCCTCGACCAAAGTCAAGAGGTCTCCAAAGAGGAGTTGAATCTAAACTATTTCCTCCAATCAGATAAACCAAGTTTTACTAGCAGAGGAAGAAGTAGGCACAGGACCATTACTTTGGTCCTTGAATGAGTTTGACAAGTTGCCCGGTGAACAGCTGAACTAGTTGGTAAAAAGTCTCCTTTAGTTTTCATGATTTAAGCTCTTTAAATACCTTAGCACATGGAAAAAAGAAAGCAGACTGATCAGCCCCTGGTACTGCAAATATTAATGCAATTAAATAAATAAATAAATAAATCAATACTGCTCTCATCCAGTGGCGCCGTTTCCTGGGGATTTTCCTGCTGCTGGTCTGCATTCTCCTGGTCACCCCAGAGGTTTGGTTAAGCCCGCGCAGCTTCCGGAGGCAGTACAAGACCTTTCTTTTTGTTAAGGCATTCGGGGGGGGGGGGGGGGGGGGGGGGGGGGGGGGGATGATACGGGTATTTGCTAGGTGGGTCGGGGTAGGACATGGGGAGGTGGTATTGGATGGTTTTGTGAGGGGTTGTGGGATAGTTGGAGGCTTTGAGGGTTTTAGTTCTGCTTTTATGGTTTTTAATGTTTTTGTATATGTTCTTAGCCACCCTGAGTCTTGGGGAAGGACAGGATGGATAAATAAATAAAATAAACTGTTGTCAGGTTTAACTATTACAGGAGTACTATGATTTATTTTTTTTAAGTAACGAATTTAACAAAACTTAACTTTTGACTTACATTGATATTAAATCTCCCAATTTTCCTTCTTATTGATCGCTATGTTCTTTGAAAGCTTTCATTATTCATTAAGGGCGCAATTCTGTACAATTAAAGTCAATGGGAGCTTTGCCATTGCTTCAGTAGGTGGAAGAGTTCACCTTAAAGCTGCAATCCCGAGTCCTTTGACTTTAATGGCAAAGTGCCTGTTAACTTTATTAAGCAAGGATTGCTCCCTATGTACCTTGTCAGCTCATGATTATTTGCATGATTTTAGAATAAGCTCGTTTTGTAAGGAAAGCTTGTTATGCAGTTACTCTTATACTGTGACCAAGATAAAGCATTCAGATGATCTCTTTTAGTCAAACAACTTCGGCAAGTGAGAATATGCAGGTTTTTGAGCCACACATATATCATCATCATCAGAGGTTGATCAAATAAAAGGTCATCTGACTACGTTCTCTCCATCTCTTATATTTGAGACTCTCTCTTACTTACGCCATGTAAAGAAGTTGTCATGCAGGGATGGGCAAAGTCCCCCAGGCCTAAGACTCGCATACCAACATTTTCATATTGCCAAGAACTACAGGACACATCAGGTGTTTACTTTTCAGACAACCCATCACCCACTGTTTGCCATGGGTAACCCGCGGGGAGGTGCTTGTCTGAAAACACCGATTATAGCAATCACAGCTTCTCTCAACTCCCCATCAAGCCCCTGGCTCTCAGGTAGGTTCAAGCAGCATCAGTAACAGTGCAGGGCAAACGCTCCCTGAACCCGCAGCCCCTGGGAGGCTCTGGTGACAGAAATGGCAGTTCAGCTTCTCTTGCTCCTGAATAAGCCCTGTAGGCATTCACTTCCAGTGAAAACCACAGCATGATGTCAAGAGCTAACCTCGGTCTTAATGTACCTCAGGACTTTCCTTTTTTGCAAGGGGGGGGGGGGGGGGGGGGGGGGGAGACACACAGAAATCTGTATTACTCTCTCCTGATTTCAACTCAATCAAACGAACTTCCCACAGCCTCTGCACACATTTTACTTCACTTACTCTGGGCCCGATCCTATTGCAATGGGAGTTTTCCCAAACGGACACTGCAAGACGAAGCAGCCTTTCGTGAGTCAGCTCACCTCCGTGCAAACTCGTATGCCACTTCCGCAGGGCTGTGACTGTCACGGAGCTTGCCAGAGCTTTCGGGTGCAGCCATACAAGCTGCGAGAGCCCGATCCCCGCGCGGCCCCATGGCATGAAAGTGCAGGTGCCACACTGCGGGGAGCTGGGCAGACGGTTGTGGGGGAGCCGGGCCAGGCCACCGCTGTCGGAGCCACTGCCACGGACGGGGCAGGCTGAAGCACCAACCACACGAGCAGGCTCCCGGCCCTGCCCCCCTCCCTCTGCCAGACCAAAGTCCTGTCCCCGGCCGCGGCTCAGCAGCGTGCAATGGGCACTAGCAGCCACCACTCAAAGTCCCGCTGTGGTGCTTGCTGCGCAGTGGGGCAGACAGTGGCCAGCAACACAAGTTGCCCCGCCTTGGGCAACCTTACTCCATATTGGGTAAGGTTGCTCTGCAACAAGTCCTCAGACTTTTTCCAAGGATGTGTTGCGTAGCAGCCAGCTGCTTGCCCCGGGGTGGGGAACATCTAGTGGCTGCTGGCCACATGACCTGACTGCCCAGAGCGGGTTAAGGCTACCCCAGGGATGGTAACCTGCCCACGGAGTCTTGTGTGGCTGCACCCTGTGCGTCCATGGTGGCTGAATGTTTGAACAAGCCGGATTATTTAGCTCCCCTTTCCGAGATCGCTGAGATAGCAGCAACAATTCACTATGGAAAGTCGCATTCATCCCACTTACCTTAATGGAAAAATAGTTAGGGATATTAACCCCTCCCCCCCAATTATCTGGATTATCCAGATTATCTTTCCTGATTAGTATTAATTTGGGAGGCAGAGACAAGGACTCAAAGGAAGGGAACTGGTCATCAGCGATAGTCATCCTTTAGTTTATTTCCTTGCTGCCTTACCATTATTGTTTTTTTTAATAGCCGCCAGGGTGGGTAGCCTTTGCCTCCTCATTAACCCATTGGGAAATCATTCCCTGGCCTATAGGGCTTGTAGAGACTAAGGCCACTTTTACACAAGGCGCTTAGAAGCGCCTCCGGAGCCCTGTATTCAAAAGGAAAGCCGCACAGGGAGTGTTTACACGCTTCCCGCACTACCGGAAGTGATGTGCCCCCCCATTCTCTTCAACAGTGGCGGCTGCAGACACAGGGCTTTCAAAGTGGCACATTCTACAGACCTCAATGTTCATGTCTATAGAATGCGCCTCTTTGAAAGCCCTGCATCTGCAGCCGCCACCGTGGAAGCGAACGGGGGGGGGGGGCATGTCACTTCCGGTAGCGCAGCTTTCCTTTCGAATACGGGGCTCCGGAAGCGCTTCTAAGCGCCTCGTGTAAAAGTGGCTTAACAGGATGCATTCAGGGTGGGGAAATGAAGGGGAGGGTCCAGACCAAGGAACCAGCCTGCAGATCCTACAACTATCCTCGAGTGCATACCCTCTCCCCACATAGCACACTACTCGAGTGTTACGGCCAGAACCAGAAATTAGAAAGGGGTAAATAAAATAAATAATAAATAAATAAATAAGGCTGTGGGCAGCATTTGGCCTCAAGGCAAGGATTCCCTGCCTTGACCTATAGCTTGAGTTTGAGAATCATAAAGGTCTCTTGTTATCTTAAGTGTCCAGGCAAGCTCATTCCATGTTTCCTAGATTTCTATAGTTATGCTCAGTGCGACTATCTTTTTTTTTTTTTTTTTTTTTAAAAGAGATATTCAGTTTATCTTCCTATGCCTCAGAACTTGTGTTTTTCCAAATGCAGGAAAGAGGCTCCAAGATAGAGTCATAACATTGGGCCCAAGATGGGCCCAACCAGGCACTTTTGGCCTGATTTGTCTGGGTGGCACCACTCTCCTCTGCCCCCCTCCAACCCAGAGCTCTGCGACATCACAATGTGCTGAAAAGGAGGCCCAGCTGGACCTCAAAAAGGGGCTATGGCTGAGGCAAGACCCGCCTTAGAATTTGCCAGGACCAGAGCAAAGATTAAATGGCTTGTGGGGGCCTAGAGGTGGTCGTGTTTGGGGGCCTGCTGGGAAGACGTGAGGTCCCCACCCCTGCCCTGGTGAAAATGGAGGCCCCATTGTAGGATCCCCAGAATCAGAGAAAATAGCAGGGCCCAGGGTGGTCCCCCTGTGGTTAGGGTTGGTGCTGGATTGAGGCACTCCCTGACCCTTTTAGACATGGCCACACCTTCTACGAAGCATTGTTATGTCATTGTCATGGGGGTGGGGATATTTTTATGCCTCCCGTTTGTTAATATTTTAAAATTGTTTTAATGTTATAATTTGAAATGCTGTTCAAATTATAACAGATAATTATGTTATAATTATAACCTAATTATAACAGATAATTATAACAAGATGGGGAGGCTAGACATGTTTTAAAATAAAATAAATAAATGTATCTAGTTACCCCACCCTTCCCTCAAAAGCTCAAGGCAGCTTACAGAAGACATATTATATATATATATATATATATATAAAATCATATAAAAGCAATTAAAAAGAAACCCTGAACCCCACCCACCAACCCCCTCACATCATCCCACCCAACCCTATCCCAGCCCGCCAAATGTCTGTCCAAACAAGAAGTCTTACAACTGTTCTGAAAGGTACCCAGGCTCGGGCTTAGGCAGATTTCCAAAAGGGAAAGAGTTCCATAAATGCAGAGCAGCCACCAAGAACGCCTCTCTACGTGCCCTCGCCGTACGAACCTCACAGCAGGTCATAGGGGGTGAGGCAGCCTGAGGAGGTTGGGCAGAGAGTGCATACCCAGTTGGATCCCATCAGGGCTCTAATCCAAGACCTTAAAGCTCACACACCCAATTATTGTGCAAATTAAACCCAAGGTATTTCTCCATAAGCCCCATGTACTTGGCAGTTTGAGTCATACAAAATTCTTCATTTGGAAGAGGAGTAGCGGTAACTGAGGAAATGATTCATTATGTATTTCCTTAAAAACTGGGAAATGGCCCTTTGAGTTGCGTGAAAAGTCTATATTAAAGAACGTTGGGACAGACCGAACCCACTACAAGTTATTTATCACCAATCAGAGATATCACACTTTCCATTAAATTTACCCCATGCTGTGTTAATACCTAGTTCCCCATAAAAATCCCCGCTTCTGAAAAAAAGTGTATCCTATATTTTTTGGACATTACCAAAGAAAAAAAGCAAGTACTAGCTTTTCTGATGCATCACCTGTCCCCTCTTAGTTCCTTCCTGGAAATGGCGGGGGAGGCATCAGGTAGAGCTTTTCTTTCAAAGGTCTTTGATCAAAAGGGACACCAGCTGCATCAAAGGTCAGAAATTTTTCTGCAGTATTTTTAAAATTATTATTTAAGTTGAGTGATGTTGAAAATAGTTCAGATGACCTCTTCTCCTTGGCCTGACATGGCAGCCAAACCCTGGAGGTGAAAACAGGGCCTTCAAGACAATGGCAATATCTGAAATCTAGAATTTACCGCAAGTAAGGGTGGTTTGGTAGAATGCTTATTGTATAACGGGGGAGGGGGGGAAAGATATATAATAATATATTTATTTAATGGCGTATCCAAATGGACATAACCAACATAGATTTTAAAATACACAGTGAAAATCAAACAGTAAAATAATACAAAATACATTAAGTCTTATACAAATTTAGTCCCATCATTTTACCCTGATCCTTGTCTTCCTTAATAAATCACATTGGAGGAACTATTTTCTCAGGATTACACCAAGGCATCATCCAGCAACGGCCATACAAAGAAAGAAGAGTTAAGGAATGTTGGGCTGCCAGTCAGTTTTTATCCTACTACCGCACCTTCGGGACTAATAGCTTTACATTTTAGGAAGCAGCTTCTCCTTGTTGTTGAAATCAACAGGAATCTGGCTACAGCCTCTGAAGTTTCTGCGGATTTATCTTCTAATAAGAGTTTTGTCAATTCCTGACAAGGTCTCCCTGGAGTACGTACCAAAATTGGATTCAGATAGCTTTCCCTGATATCCTGGTATAACTGGCAGTCCAACAAGATACGGGATATTGTTTCAACCTGTAGGGAGTCAAATGGGCAGAGACAGTTTAAAAAGGATGTCCCGTTGTAGCGGCCCTCAACAACCATGGAGGGGAATACATTAAATCGAGCCAAAAGCAGTTTGTGGGCCAAAACATTGGGCCAACCTCTTTTCCAATAATCAGCTGCCTGATCAGCGTTGGAGATCAGGATTGCATACTGCCTCAGAGGAGCTGAGTCCGTTATGGCAGCGATCTCTGCTTGACGAGCAACATCCCCTCTTCTCCTTTTAATTTCTGCTTGCGCCGCCAAAAGGCCTCTGCTTTGAAAATAGGTTTTTGAAAAAACCAATTTAACCACGGCCTCCTCTACAACTGAAAGCCACCGTGATTGGTATTTATCATTTGCCAACAAGGGGAAGAAACCCGAGTGGGGATAAACAGCAGCATGCAGCCATTGTAGGAGCGCATACTTTTTAACCCTCCAATTCCAGCTGATTTGACCCATTTCTAACCGGGCTGCAGCTGCCACGGCTCCCTGGGGTAAATGCAAAACTTTTCTCAGGAACCCTGCTTGAAGTTTATTCAGATCGAACGGACGGGGGGTAGCTCATACAAATGGTCCATACAAAAGTGCCGATGCAACTTTAACATTTAGGACATCCAACGCCATTAGCTCTTTCCCACTACCCTTCCTTGAAAAATATTTTAGTAGGGCTGCTGCCAGACCTGAGGCTTGATTCAGAGCTACCTTTGCCTGGTCATTCCATAATCCAGACTTACTAAAGATTATACCTAAATATTTGTACTGCTGCACTTACTCGATGTTAAAGGCTCCCAGCTTCCAGCAGTATTTCTTCATTTCCTTCCTAAAAAACATTATTTTAGTTTTGGCATAATTTATTTCTAGTTTATTTTGCAGGAAGTACTCCTCCAATGCCAAGACCTGCCTATTCATCCCAACTTTTGTTTGGGAGAGCATTACTGCATCATTGACGTAGAGAAGCACCCCTATCGGATAGTCCGCAAGCCTAGGTGGAAAAAATTCCGAAGAAACCTTTGACGGAAAATCATTAAGGAAATAATTAAATAGGCTGAGGGCTAGAATACATCCCTGCCTCACCCCTATCCTAGAGGGAATTATGTTTGATAGGCGGCCAGATTGATTTAATTTCACTCTCATAGTGTTGTTGGAGTGAAGAGTCATCATCAAATACAGTAATCTACGGTCGATTGATGTTTTACTTAGCTTCCCCCAAAGGAGATGCCTATCGACTGTGTCAAAGGCCGCCTTTAAGTCTATGAAGGCAGCGAATAATCTTTTGTTCTGCGTCACATATTTTTCAGCAAGATGTTTTAAGATTATAGCATGGGTCATTCGTAGATTGGCTCTTCTGGAAGCCTGCCTGTTCTATGCACATGATAGATTCCTTCTGCAACCAGTCCTCCAAGATCTCCAATAAAAATTTAGCATAAAGCTTCCCGACCACACTAAGGAGGCTAATTGGCCTGTAGTTCGAAGGATCTTCCTTGGAACCCTTTTTTTTAAAAATTGGGACCACTATAGCCAATAACCAGTCATTAGGAATCATACCACTCTGATTCACCCAGGTGAAAAGTGATGACAGAAAAGGGGCCCACCAATCCTTTTGGGCTTTCAGAAATTCTACTGGTATAAGATCATGACCCTATGGTGATCGTTGGCCTTGCCCACTTTCAAGCCATCAATCAACCTGGATATCATCAGGGGTTCGACAGGCAACCATGCGGGTTATTCATAGATTGAAAAAGGAATGTTATACTCAGACTGACCTGAGAATTTTAAACTGAAATACTGTTCCCATTTAGCAGAGGGAATCACTGCAGGCATCCCCACCCCCCAGTTCCTAATGAAGGACCATTTAATATTCTCCAAAGCAAGCCAGCAGCCCTAAACTGGGCTGCTGCTAGTAATTTACCCCACTGGAAGTCTCCATAAACCTTCTTTTTCTCCTTTATCAAAGACCTATATTTTCCCCTTGTTGTTATAAACTCCATCCTGCTGGAAGGAGTTTTAATTCTCTTATACCTCACAAGCTGAGCATGTACAGATCTTTTAGCATTCCTACACTCTTTATCATACCAGGGATGATTTTTAAAGTCTCTGGGCTTGACTGGTCTGAACAGTAATTCCCTGAAATGCTCAACAAGGGTATCATATGTTCCAGTGATTTTACTATATGTTGCAAAGAGATCAGCACACATCCCTAGACCAGATCTTGTGATAATCTTACAGGCACTCTCTAGGAATGTCACCAAAATCGCTGACCAATAAGGTTTCACATGATATACTTTTGACAAACCAGTTAAAAAACCAGGTGATCTTATTGCAGATTCACTTTGAGATGGAAACGAGACTGTCAGCGGAAGATGATCACTCAGATGGTTATCTGCCACCTGAAAGGATTCAGCCAAAAAGGTCAAATCCGGCAAAACAATGATGTAATCAATCGTACCAGATCCTTGATGCGAGATAAATGTAAAATCCCAAATCAAATCGTCCGGCAATGAACCATTCAAGGAAAACAGCCCAAAATCGACCAATATCTCCACTAAGGCCATCCTGGAGCCATTTATTACAGAATCCCTGGCTTGTCTTGGGTATAGAGGAGGGTAGTTGGTCCTTCCCCGCCCCAAAGAGGAATAAGCAACCAATGCGTCATTATTTGGCCCCAGTCTGGCGTTCAAGTCGCCTGCTATCAATATCTGTTTATTTGGAGATTTTAGAAAAAAGTTCTCTATAAAAGCCCTAAATCGGGCCCAATAGCTGTTCTCTGACAATTTACCACTAAACGGGGGGATTTACACACCAATAATGGTAAAAAAATGACCATAATATAGTATCTCCAAACTTAAAGCTATTGGGGGGAAGATACTCCACATTGATGATCTTTATCTTCAATCTATGGGATACCAAACAGGCAATCCCCCTGCTTGGGCGGCCTTTGAGTGGTTGATTCCTAGCTAGTATCTCAATGTTTTAAAACCCTCAAGTTCTATAGATGTTTTAGACCACGTCTCCTGCAAGAAAAGTATATCAAAAACTGTTGTAAATACTGTATAAGGGAAGGATCCGCACACTTTGATTGCCACCCAGCGATATTCCAAACCAGGGCGTAAGAATTCAAAGCCAACTCTTTCCCTACCAGGGGTTCTACCTCCAGTATTATCTCGAGAATTCAAAGCCAACTCTTTCCCTACCAGGGGTTCTACCTCCAGTATTATCTCGAGCGATAGTTTTCCCAGGTTGGAGAAAAGTTCAGTAGATTTTGTCACACTTGGTGATGCTAAAATCTCACCTTGATTTTTACTATCCTCTCTTGATGATATAGTTAGATCATCATTAAGTTTTTTATAAGCCAATGAACTTTCCTCTCTTACTGAACCTAGTTCCCGAGAAGGAATCAAGAAACCTACGCTATCGAAACAGCAATTTGAGTCACTACCTGGTGAAGAGAGTTCAGAGAGAGCTCTATTCTTATTTGGTGCACAAAAATACTTTTTTGGCAGTACACCACCTTTATTAACTGGAATATGCAAGTTACCCTTGGAGATTTCTAGTTATCTCTGATTTATAGGAACCTCTCATGTCAAGGGAAGTCTCAACTGGGGAGAGACTTCAATGGGAACTTTTAGGCTGATCAAGGTAGGAAATCCATCTGATCTTCCATGTCAGAAGTTTCAGGGGGCGGCTGAGCTGTCTTTGGAGCAGCCGTCACTCCTGATTGGTAAACCTCACTGACCACAATTACCCAAGTATGGAGGAGAAAGGAATCAGCCAATATCTTTTTCACCCACCTAATTGACCTAAAATGCACTATTAAACCGGGTGCTGGAGGACCCTGGAATAAAGATTGAAAAAATTTAATCTGTCCCAAAGGAATACTGTAATACAACACCCTGCTAAGAAATTGCTGAATATAGGTTGGATAGATATATAATTTGGACATGACAATGGCTACGTTTCTGCTTTAACAAATATCATTCCTAGCGTTAAAAGAATCTATTTTTTTTAACTGTGCTGAAAAAAATAAGCCACTTTTTACCATGATGTACCATGAAATTAGTTTATTTTTTACCATTAACAACAACACAGTCCTAACAATGAATATTTTCTGTGGCTAATTTTTGCTTTGGCCAGGCCATGGATGGACATTCCCTAAGATGACCAGAATTCTTTTGGATTTATTCAGTATTTTAAGTTACTCTATTTTTCTGCCATTGTAGTTCTTGCTTATTCCGTGGCCTGCAGCCTGACCAGCGCTACTTAGATAGGATCGACTGTGTAACGCACGCAGTGTTGTGCCCGTTCTGTGGGGGGATGATGAATACAATCATCAGGTTGATGGGTGTGTGTTATAGACATCCAATTGGCAACAAGCTTTCACTGAAAATTCAAGCTTAAAAACTCCCTTTCTGCAGATTACTGCCCTAACAAAACTCAATCACAAGCATGTTTGCAAAGAGCCACCACAAAGGATCTGCAAGAATAAAACCAAAACCTATTCAAATATTCATACCAATATTTGAAAACCTTCACCTAGCTCATTTCCAAGTCTTGCCTCCACCACCCCAACCCTTTTTGAATTTTGGAGAGAGATCCCAATTTAAAACCATGTTGAATTCTCTCCCTAGAACAAGGGCTTGTAGTCTCACAGTGTCATTAAAACCGAGGTTAAAAATCCCATTGACTTAAAGGCCCTGGGTTACAATATTTTTCTGTCACAACATTTTAAGCCACAAGCATCCACAGGAATAAATTCAATTAGCTTACTTTATCTCAAATCCTGGGCTGCTGTGTTTATCAAAATAATATGCCTTTTTAATAATAATTTTTTTAAAGGCAGCTACAGATTTCACTGTTAATAAGGCAGTTGCTATGAAAAAAATTTAAAAGTCAATTTCAGATGCAGTATTGCATAAATTAAAATTATTTTTTCAAGTATCCGATTGATATCCAATGCCACTGGATCTCATTTGTCTGTAATGAAATTGAAAAATGCTGCCAAATTATTAATTTTTTGTATTTTTAGAAAATCGTATTAAATTCATTTGCGGGTTTTAACAACTTGAAAGCTTGAAAACAAAATGAATTTATTAACTTTGTTACTGGGGTGGAGCAGGTGACATCCATTGGGGGGGAAAGGAAAAAATAGCGGGGCTTAAACATTTGCTTTATAAAGAAAAATAAAAGCGCACACACTCAACAAGTTATGGTCTGCACTCATAACTAAAGTAGTAGGCTAAATTAGGCCTGCAAATTTATCTACTACTTGTTCTACTTAAAATTCCATTTATCAGATTTGTTTTCTACCTTCAGTCACTGTTAATCAAGATAGAAAAAAGTCTTCTCATAGAACGTCATTTTATACTCCTTTACATCTCACTGGTTCTCTCAAAATGACACACAGAACAGTTTCTTAGCCTGTTAATTAATCAATACGTTCCTTCTAAGTAGGACAAGGATCTTTTAAAATCTGAAATAGGATTATACCAATGATGGCAACAATGTTATCCTGAACTGTAACCGGAAATCAGAGACAGCAGCAAGTAAATTGCAGGTTTGTGACAGGAAAGTCATACTCCACGAATCTGCTAAAATAATATATATTTTTGAAGCAACATTACTCAGCTGCATCCACATTGCTAGATCTCTTTTTCATGTCACCTTGTCTCCAATGGCAGCCAAGAGCGGATATTTAAGGCAAATAGGAGAAAACAAAGTAAATCCAAGAGAGAACCCTTCATTTCTCTTAAGGTCACTTGAATAAATGCATTCATTTTCTATTTTCTGAAAATAATGAACCGATGTTGGATCCATCTGTTATTTCAAACAAAAAAATCAATCAATCAATGGGATATATTTATTGCATGACATAATTCCACCTTGGGGGTTCTGAGGAACCTCTAAGCCACTGGAGACAAAATTCCCTCCATGGAATAGGTTTTCTTGTAAATCGCACCACTGTGTCCATGTTGTGTCTCTATGTGCACAGTACATCTCTGTCAAAAAATGGTTTCTGTGGAGAGGTGATCCACAGTTACTGGGAACATTCCCTGCTCTAGGTACCACCATTTGGGAGCATCTAGGGAGACAGCATGGCCTAAGGAAGCTTTCCACTTTCATTCCTGAGCGGTTGGTCATTGACACTCTTTCCGACGTGTGGCTGTTGGTTGGCAGAAGGTTGACATTAAAACACAAATATCCTGGGCTATAATTGCCCGGAAAGATCTTGCAGGAGAATCTTAGTCCTTCATCCAATAAACAAAGCTGAACAGCCACTAAACTAACACCACTTAGAGCAAGGTTAGAGCCTGCAAGGAGTATAAAGCTTTGTAAATGTCACTTGAGAAAGAATACAGGGTTTGTCCCTCTAGTAGAGAATCGCAGGGGAAGCCAGCTGGACATTGAGTAAAGAAATAACGCGTAACTCTCCTTCCCAAAAGAAATTAAAAACCAACTATAGCTTGCATCTCCCTTCAGTTATTTTCTATGGGGCTGATCACACAAACACTTGCTCTGAAGTCGTTACCCCTTCAATCACTCGGCGTTGTTTCCACAAACACAAGGTTTAAAGCAAAGCGGGGAGGTGGGGTGAGGGGTGGCTCCCCTGCCAAGTACGTACGGATTGAAAAGTACAAACATAGGGTTCTCTCGGACAAGCGCCTTCCCACCCAGTACCTGGGCTAAGGACAGGCAGACTAGGCAGTTGCCTAGGGTGGCAGATTTGGAGGGGTGGCAAACCCCCTCTCCCCCCAAGCTGCCACTGCCACCCGCTGCCGCAGCAGCCTGCTTGGTCTCAGCTGCGCAGGCGGCGGCGGCGGCCAGATTCCCTACACACGCCTCAGGCATGCGGACACCAGCCCCCGCCACATTCCTTCCCTGTGCACGAACAGAGAGTAAATATGGCGGCTGGTGTGCGCATGCCTGAGGCGTGCGTAGGGAAGCTGGCCGCCGCAGCTGAGACCACCCAGCCCACTTGCGCACTCACCCCCCAGCCTACCCACCCGCCAGGTCATTCTCAGCTGCTGCCCAGGTTTGGTTTCTGGGCAGCAGCCTAGGAAGTGTCCCCACCCCCATGGGCAATTAGGATTTTTAAAGTTATTATTTTATGTGGTTTTTCTATTTTTTAATTTTCTTTATTCCCCCCTCCTTGGCCCCCCCAAGGGTGAGGAGCCTGGCCTGGCCTGGGGAGGGCCTGGCCTGGCCTGGGGGCATGGTTTCAGGAGCGCTTAGGTCTGCAAGAAGTCCGGCCCTGCCCACCATGCTTGTGTGAAAACCCCACTGCCAACCAATGGTTAACCAGACAATACTGGGTGGGTCTGAGAACCCCTTCGAATTGCTTAGTTTACCCTCTTCCCCCCAGAGTAAGTGATTGTGTGAAAAAAGAGAAGGTGTTAACTAAAGCGTCTTAAGGCACCTAACGCTGAAAGTTCACACCATCATTAGCTCCCTGGGAAACCTCTCCCTGAGTAATTACTCTGTTTGTATGAATGCTTGCAAAGTGGATTATCACTCCAGGGGGGTTAGCCTGTAGTGTTCATGTGAACATAGCCTGTGATGGAGAAGTGTTCCCACCCACTTCACGTTAGCCACTGGAGAAATGTCTATAGGCTTGTTCACAAGAATACTTATTCTGAAGTAATTATCCCATAACTCACTGTAACAACTTTTGTTCACACGAAAACAGTGTTTAAAATAAAGTAAGCATGCTTCCCTCCTGGGATACTCTTAATGAAAGAGTACATGTTTCAAAGTACCTTACCCCCGGGGGTAAGCCGTCATGTGAACAAGAATAAGGTGTTACATGCATTAATACAAACACCAAGTGTACCAGACACAATGGGCTGCAACAATATACATGTATGGCCGAAGACTGAATATAAACAAATGAATATATAAACCCCCAACATAGATACACTTAAACCTGTACATTTATTCCAAAATGTACAATTCTCAAAACAATGCGTCTGACTAAAAAAATAAAAAGAATGTCCATGTAGTCCATATAGTCAGTAAAACACACATCATCATCTACAAGTTCCTGGGTTACTGTATTCGTTTCAATACAGATCTTTCTCAAGACGAAACTTTTCCGTAGAGCTGGACCAAACCCATGTAGCAGGTTCAAAGGTATGCCTAGTAGTCATCATCAGAAAATAATTTGTTGAGTAAATGACAACATTGGTGTATACATGTCTAAAACATAGTCCATCATTTCAAAAAAAATAATTCTCTAAAATACTCTGTGGCTTGCAAGGGGCTGGTCTCTATATCTCAAAAACAACTCAATTCAGTAACTGGAAAGTAGCTGGTTTCGCTACGTCATAGACTGAAGACGACTTACAGGTGAATTCAGTTCCCCATGATAAGAGAGCACTTCTGCAAAGAGACCACCTTCCAAGCCTGCTGCAATGTCAAACTGAGACATCTCTAGAAGTTTTTAAACTAGACATGTTCATACATGGTCCCCCACCGACCATGCATCCAACTGCTCATGGGAAGGGGGGGGGGGGGGGAGCGTGGAGCACCTCTGAAAAATCGTGTGCGCTCCGTGCAGCTCCAGCCACATGGACAGAGGCTGCCTACACAGTTGGAGTAGCCAGGATGGGAGCCACCCACGTGAAGCGCTCCCCACACACATCACCTGCATGGGCGCCACGCAACCGTGCCTCCCCCCCCAGTGGCCACGGCCCCCTCTGCCTGCCTTGCTTGCTTAAAAAACACCCTCTTTGTGTGACCAGTACACGGCCTCGGTTAGGGTGGCTGGGCTATATTTGCAAACCACTTACTCTGGAATAGCTTGGGGCTTCAATGGGGCTACTCTGGGGGAAGTGGCTTGTGGCTCATGGCCAAAGAGAGTAACTAGTTTGGGGTTTTTTTGTCTTGAGGATACGAAGGCAGCAATCTTCTCCCCTTAAAGCCAATGGCTCAGCTCCCATTTACTCTAATGGTAGAAGATTGCACCCCAGAATTTCCTTGAGGCCGCTCCAGGTACACGAGTTTGCAAAGGATGCATTTTATGACTGCCAAGAGGGTAAGGCCCCCCTACATACACAGAGTGTAGAATCCGGTTTAGCCACTAGAGGGCCCAGCTCAGACATTCCCCCGTTATTCCCCCTCTCCCCCCCCCAGCTCCCAGCCACCCACACAGGTGCTGTTCCCCTTGTCTCAGCAGTCAGAAGAAAAGAGATTATTATTTTTTAATTGCAATAAATAAATAAAATCAATCAAGGGCTGGACAGGAGAATGTGGAGACCCAGCTCTTTCTGTATTGAAGCCCAAGGAATCCATCCATCCGAGCTGTGTCCCTGGGGGAGGACGGTGTAAATCAATGTTGAAGCTTGCTGCGGCTGCTGCTGGAAACTACCAACCCCCACTAGAGAACGGGGGCCGCGGGAACTGGGTGTCTCCGAGGCCGGTGGGCAGGGAAACCATTCAATGGGTCACAAGCGGCCCAGAGGCAGGAGCATCTCCCTGCGTTACCTAAGACGCCAAGCCCGGCTGAGACGCGGGCAGCAGCAGCAGATGCTCGCTCTAGTCCCAGCCGCTGAGACGGGAGTTGGGTTTTTGGCAATGGATTCTTCATTCATCAAAGGGAGTGAATGGGGGATAATATTAAACCTTGTGGAGCAGCTGAAGCCAGCGCGGTGCGAGGCTCGTCGAGGAGGATATCCTTTCCGAGAGAGACCCAGCCCAAATCATTCAAACCAGAAAACCACTTCCCCCGCCGAGAGAAAAAAAAGACGTTGGGCATGGGGGGTTGTTTGTTTTTTAACGAGTGTCATCTTCCACCAGGCAGCTCCCCCACCCTTTAGATTTGGGGGGGAGGGGGGGGTTGCTGCATTTTTAAAAGGGGGTGGGGGAGCCCCTTTCTCCAAGCATCAGCGCCCCTCTCTCATGCCGGGCACCCACCCACCCAGACCAGCCCGATACCTATAGTCATTTGCTAAAAGAGGGAGCCGAGAAACAGTCTCTTCAGCTGCTTCCCCTCCACAAGAACCCTCTCCCTTTGGCTAAGCCCTTGTACTGTGCCCCCTCGCCTCCTATGCAACAGACAAGCCGATCGCATCGCCCCCGGCTCCATTTGCTCCGCAAACCTGGATGAGGATTCTTCTTCTTTTTTTTAAAAAAAAAAGCAAGATCATTTCCCAGGGGCCAAATTAGCAGCCATCCAACCTGTCTTCCTCTTCCTAATTCCGCCTGGAGGAGCGACAGGATTCAGCCAGTCTCGCCACAGAGAGAAGAGGAGGCGATTTGCATATTTGCAAACCCCCCCCCCCTTCCATTTGTATTTATTATTATTATTTTTTATTATTATTATTATAATGAATGCATTCACAGCTGACCTTTAACAATAGGCTTTCTGCAACAGCACAATCTGTTGTATCCGATTGTGAAGAGGAGCGGAAGAGGGATTGGCGGTGGCGATGTTAAAACAAGATCACCCCCCCCCCCGCGGTCTCCTGCTACCATTCCCTGGAACCCCGGCTGGGGAAACCAAGAGCCTCAGCTTCAAAATAAAGAAGCTTTTCTCAATTGCAGGGTCAACCAACACAGCAGCCCCCCCCCCCATCATCAAGCTCAAGGGACACAAGTCTACATTTCGGGCTCTCCCCTCCCCAGTGTATCGGCTCGCTCGCTCGCAGGAGGGGGGGGGAATGCACCAGGGCACGGGATGCTCCCTCGCCTTTTTTTCTCTCTTACCTTCCCGGGCTTTCAGCAAAACCGTGTTGGCAACAATGTTCTCCAG
Organism: Sphenodon punctatus; assembly: GCA_003113815.1. Classification (NCBI taxonomy): domain Eukaryota; kingdom Metazoa; phylum Chordata; class Lepidosauria; order Sphenodontia; family Sphenodontidae; genus Sphenodon; species Sphenodon punctatus. Next base: position 7,516,505 of record QEPC01008364.1, on the reverse strand, counting down.
CTCCATTGACAATTTCAGCCAGCGATCGGCGCGACACTGCAGCAAGCTGTCAGTTTCACTCGGCGCTGCTCGCTGGAGCCTCTAGGAACCGGCAGCCTCCCGTCCCTAGTGCATTATTATTATCATTATTACTCCGCCTGGGGGGGATCGGATTTGATTTTTTTCCTCCAATCCCTCCTTCGAGTTTCCTCCTCGCTACAGGAGAGCCCCCGCTTTCTCCAGTGGAGATTTCCTTCCCCCTCCGTAGCTCGCTCTGTTACTCCATTCTCCTCCCCTCCGGCTGGCTCACTCGCTCTCTGATGGTTTAATGTTTCAGAGGCTTCTGCCTGCCGCCCTCCCCGGGGGTGTGGTACTATGAAGCGGGTTCCGCAGCATTGCGCAGACGCCAACCTCAACAGCTGGCTCATGCTCATCCCCGGGGATGCTGGGACATGTAGTTCCCCCAGTCCCTCCCGATGACCCTGGGAAGAAGCCTTGCCTTGTGCAAAACGCAGAGGGGTTGCAGCTGCGGTGGAAAGAGAAGGGGTGAAGGATGCTTCAGTCCAGGGAAGGGAGTTGCGGTGCATCCTTTTTGCAAGCGATCTTTCTTTCTTTCTTTCTTTTTAAAAAGTCTTCTGGCTTTTCTGATTGGAGAAGACCTGAGTCTCAAAAAAGAGGCAGTAAGAGTTCTGTCTTCGGTGAAATCAGTGGTAAAACTTCGCACTCTGCCTTCCGTGAAGTGAGGGTCTCTCCCAAAGCCATGGGAATTAAGGCTGCGAGCCACAAAGCAATTACTCTCGAGTAAGCCCCTTAGGGCTTCAATGGGGCTACTCCGGAGTAAGTGCTTTGTAGCTCGCGGTCTTCGCAGACCAAAGCTACCCAACTGGGGTGGGGGGGTGGGTATGATCCGAGTCCTATCGGAGAGTCCTTGTGGCCATTTGCCTAGTGTGGTAGGATTTCACCCTAGCTCAATGAAAGCCCCCCCGCCTTTGTTAATACAGAGCTGGGAGATCCGCCAAGACCAGAGTCCTCTCTCCATTCAGAAGGGTTGAGATCATGGTTTTGGTCAATGACCCTACAACGCTGGGCAGCACTCACTCCCTGATCTCTCGCTTTTTACATGCTTTGCACTCAAACTCGAGCCCTTCCATAATATAAGTAACTGGTTATCGGGAATTGTCTGCTTACCTATCCTTTCCTGTTCCGATCATTATAGATAGGGTTGCTACTGGGTCTTTTCGGTTTATGCATAATTTGTTGTTGTTTTATATTGTAATAGCCTTGGCTACACAATAAAGTATTATTATTATTATTATTATTATTATTATAACAGTAACTGCATTCACTTCCTGCTGTTTCACTCAAGTAAACTTCATTTTTTCTTAAGACTCCTGATGCCGGAGGAATTGGTTATGAGGTCCCGTGAGAAAGACGATTTGAAGGCGTGTAGTCCCGAGACATCCGCCTCCTGCTGGATTCCTCTCCCTTCTCAGTGATTAATAACATTAACTTTAGCTGCAGCAGCTGGGCGAGATAATCAACCCCAGCAGCACCCCTGGTAGGCATAGACTTGTACCTGGGCGCCATCTAGTGGCGGATGGTAGTTACTTATCAACAGCACTAAAATTGAAAAGAGGTGGAAACAAAGTAGTTGAGCTAATCAGATGATCTCTTTAATTTGAACCAACTTCTGTTGGTCAGTGTCTGCAAGCTTTCAGGCCACACAGGGACCTCCTCAGGCACGTAAAAAGTCTTAACTTTGCCTTCATCTCTTACGTTTGGGACAAACATAGCAACTAAATTTAGATTGTAAGCTCTCAGGCAGGGACCGTGTCTATACTCTCTGTAAAGCACCAGGTACATCGCTGGTGCTATATAAAAGCTTATAATAATAATAATAAATAATAAATTTTAATATAAATAAATTACACTCCCTTTCGCTAAACCAGAGGTGGGGAACCTATTTCCTTCCGGAGTCACTGAAAATCGGTACAAGATCCAAAGGCTGTATCGAGGTTTGGGATGGAGGTTGGGTTGCCATCTATGCAATTTTTCCCATGACATTTACGGAAAATACATGTTGCAGGGTTTGCATTGGCACCTTGAGTTTTGCATAAGTGTCCTGGAAAAATGTGCATAACGGCAACCCTAGATGGGGGTGCTTAAGGAAAGTGCTTGTTTCAGGTGCGTCCATCTGTCCCTCCTCAGCTCTGCCCCCTCCCTTACCCTGAGCTCTGTTTTGCATTTGCAATTGTTTGAGGGGAGGACTGGACACAGAGACCAGATCCAGACAATGGACAGTGGCCAGATAGACCAGATTCAGGGCCCGGGGCTGGAGATTCCCTCCCCCCACCGCTCTAGACTAAAATTAAAAAGACAAGGCAAGGTTTCAAAGCCACCAGGTCTGATTAGCAGCCACGCCAGCTCCCATTCAACATAAACCACATTTTCAGCACTTCTGGTAATCAAATTAAAACAAAAAAAAAAACAACCCACAACCGTAAAATGATTCAGTTGTTTGTTTCCTTTATGCCATGGTGACTAAACTGTTGCGTGGGAACCACATACAGCTCTTGGGCAGTGTGTGGTACTGCACCAAGGCTGGTCCTGTACCCTGTATGCCTTAATGGTCTTGTCTCTTTTTTCATAGCACACATGTCTCAGCAGCTGAATCACAGCTGCTCCTTGGAATCTCAGCCACCGGCTCCACCAGCCCATCATGAAGCAAATGAATCCAGGAGCAAGCAGTAGACGTTTGTGTGCGCAGACGTTCCTGCGTGTCTCCTGGCTCTCAGCTATATGAAGACTTTGGTACGTGGCTCTTGGGGTCAGAAACTTTGCATTTGAATAACATCAATTTCACCTTTTCTTTTTCTTTCTTTTCTTTTGTTGTTGTTGTTTTTATTTTGTCTTTTGATGGTCTCTTGTCATTCCTGGGGTTCCTGCAGCAGAAGGTTCCTAGGAGTGCAGGCTGCAAAATTTTGTAGGTCCAAGAAAAATGGTTTTCATTGTTTAACAAAAATAACAGTAATAGTAGTAGTAATAATGAAAGACAACCAAACACAAAACAACAAAAACCCTTCATGTAAAACTTTCTAACAAGATTTGGGTTTTGGCATGTATGTATTTCTGATCAAACTTAAAACTTGGACAAAAACCAACCAAACAGTAAAGCAGCCGAAGGTGAACACAGGTAAAAACCCATTTTTTCAATTGCTGGTGGGGGAGGGATTATTTGGGGAATGTGGAGTTCGCTGCTCTCAAAAAGTTCTCTCCTTCAGTCGCTCTCAAACCAGGGGTGTCGGTACCATGGCATGGGGGGGGGGCTCAGTTGAGCTTGACCCTGGACTCATGGGGCATGAGCCCACTATGAAGTTGTCAGGGAGCCGCCCGTTAGAATCCCTCTCCACTCACCCCACCCAATGGCTGCGCCAATCAGTGGCCTTAGGTGTCAATGCACCAGCAACGTGTCTTTTTCCGAAGTGTTCCTTAAAAGTGGGGCTAGGTAGCCACCTGACTCTGACGACTTCACAGGAATTTTTGCTTTTTCAGTCACAGTCATGCAGGACCACTGATATGGCCTAAATGAAGTCAAATTTTATTTCTGATTTTGAAGATTAAACAGCTCGAACTATTCATAAGTATGTAAATGTGCAAGATAGAAATGCCTCTTTGACACAGAGCAGCTGCTGTGTGTTGGCATGATTTCTTCTCTTAATTAAACCAATGTAAATAAGGAGTGATTGCACAGATGTTCCTGACATGGACCCCAATCCTGCCAGCACTTACACACGTACTTAACTTTACTATCCTGAGTAGCCACATTAAAATTAATGGTGTGTTAATGTAGTGCAAATGAATCCAGGAGCAAGCCTGTTACATTCAATAATCTCCCTGATTATCTGATGTAATTAAGCCCGTTATAGATGTTTGCAAAGCCACTCCAATTATTACTCTGCTTTTTCTAACGAGACATTACCAGAGCTTGAAATATGTCAAATAAACTCTCAGATTCAACATTCTGACTTCAAGATTCCACTGTTTGTTGAAATTTTGATTTGAAATGAAACCTGGTCCGACTCTGAGCTGGAATAGCTACCACTCCTTCCTGTCTTTCTTTTATTTGTCTATTGCTCATGGTCCAGGATAAATACTATTCTTTTCTAATGGCCAGGCAAAATTATCTTGGGATTCAAAGCTCCGTAGGCTTCCTGTTACATATGGGGTTTTTAATAGAGAGGAAGTGAACAATTGCGCATAAGGAATCCTGTCTGTGGCATTAGGAGGCTAAGCTGAATTCAGTTCCTTCTGCATCTGATTAAATGCTACAAGGAGTGGGTCCACTAAGAACTTTAACAGCTCTTTGTTACCAATACTATTATTTCCATGTGATGCAATAAAACCAGAAGTGCAATCCATCAGACGGTATGACTTGTCATGTGATGCAGCTTCTTGTGTTGGATCACCCACCAGTGTCAGAAACACGTCTTTCAAAGATAGGGTTGTTACCTATGCACATTTTAAAGGAATATTTATGAAAAATACATCTTGCAGGGCCTGCCTTGTACCTAAGGCAATGTGTATTTTTCATAAGTTTTCCTTAAAATTTTGCATAGGAGACAACCCTATTCAAAGGGGTGATCATTTGACAGCAAGTTTTAATTAAGTGGAGAATTATTCTTTGAGTGAAAGACCTGGGTGGAAAGAGAGTGATTTGGGTGCATACAGGAGGAATAAGGATTCCAGTGCCATCCTGAAATTCTCTGTGTGCCCTCCAGACCTACTGAAGTCAACGTGAGGTTTGCCTTTAACTTTAATGGATTCAAAATTGCAGCCTCTGAGAAATAGGGTTGCCACCTATGCACGTTTTAAAGGAACACTTATGAAAAAGACATGTTACAGGGCCTGCCTTGGCCTGCAACGTGTCTTTTACATAAGCGTTCCTTAAAAAATTGCATAGGTGGCTGGCAACCCTACTGGAAATTAATTCACAGAAAAGGCACTAGGGCCCATTGCAACTCAGCTATGTCTCTGGTGGGAAGAGCCTTTGTGTTCTTCAGGACCCCAGGAATTCTTAATCTGTCTCTGGCTTGATCCTGGAAGCACAAGCCCCAGCCGGGAGAGGAAACAGGAGAATAAACCCTGCTCCCCCCTCCACCCTCACCAAAAGACCAGCCCCCTCCTCTGTCTGGCAGTGCCATCATACTGCCACAGGGGGCAGCACAGGCACTCTCCTAGCCGCAGCAGCCTACCTGATCAGGATGCAGGGGGTGGGTGGGGCAGGGGTTGGCCTGTTTCTGCATGGAATAATTGCAGGTGTTTACCCCAGGCTCTTCTCAGCAGCCTTGCCAGCTGGTCTGTTAAAGAAACAGAGCTGATGGGGGTGTCTGCATGGCCCTTACCAGAGCAGAGAAATGTTGGCAGGCTGTACCAATACCCCCATCAAGACATTCCCCCAACCCTTTCACAGCTGCTGAGACTCAGCCAACCTCCCACGTGCCAATACATGTATTTTTCATAAGTGGCCTGGGGAAATATACCTAAGGTGGCAACCCTACTCAGGACTGACTCATCAGCATCAGGCCTTGGCATCGACTCTATACCTGTCTTTATTACATCACATGCCCCTGAATTGTCATGTTCTCCTGACTGGCTCCCTCCCTCCCTCCCTTTGGCACCATCTCCTGACCACCTCAGCCTCTGATCCTGCCAGGCAGGCACCCACTACCATTCTTCTCAACCTCTGGACTCTGAAATGAGAGTCAGTGACAGTCAAAAGGTGGGACAATACAGGACATAATTTGGATAAAATTTGCAGGTACTGATTTATGTAAACTTAAAACCTCACCTCCCCTAACTTTGACATTTGGCTGAGGAAATTAACAGCTTAAAAATAAAACTAATTTCTTTTGTAAACCAGACTTGAACCCTTGTACTTCCCATCTTAATTTTAAAGCTCTCTCATGGCACTGCCCCCAACTAGTTTGCATACCACCAACCCCTCTGCCCCCACACAACTGAGTTCTACAATGCACACAACCCTCTCTGATATTTCACACTTCTCTTGTGTGGATTCTCTGATAGATTAACCCTGTATGGATTCTCTTCATAGTCCAGTGCCAGCCAATAGTCTATTGCCTAACACTGAAGCTGGGCTGAATTGTTTTTTGCTATTTGTTATGTTTTTAAAAGAACTTAAAAATGAAAGAAATCACATTTGCTCAGTACCAGGGCCAGGCTTGTAGCTGTCATGCCAAGAGTCCAGGGTTCTTATCTGCTCTCTACCCCTGTGTCTCCTGTGTGTTGCTTTCTTTTTAAAAACAGAAGTCCTGTAAAACAAAATTGTTGAAAGTCCTATAAAATCCAGGATCACATGGGAGCGATTACAGAACAGAAGGGGATGTAGGGGATGCATTCCTTTGCAAATCTCCTCCGTCTCCCTCCGATGTTGGGGATGGAGCTTATGTGGATCATAATTATAGCCCAATGTCACTTCCAAAACCATGGCACACTAACAATGTCTCTGAAAGTCTAGTAAATTCTGGGACACTTGAGAGGTATGCCCTCTGTGTTCCCTCTCTCTTGCCTTCTGTAAAGACAAAGAAGAAACTCCGGTAAAACAAACCACCTGAAAGTTTCAGAAAATTGCTATGTCAGTGTCTCACCCTCCACCCTCCACCCGTTGACTTGTCTGTGGTAGCTGAGTCTCTTCCTCAGGCACATACATCTTGCTCCCTCTCCCCTTCCTACCCTTCTACTGCTTCCCCTCTCTCTCTCTCCTCCTTGCCATCCCATTAGTTTGGAAATTCCCTTTAGTTCAATGAGAGTGTGGAGCTAGGGGTTTGCCAGCTGAGGCCTTTCTCCTGCTCTCCCCCCACAAACATCTTTCTTCCCCCACCAGTTTGAGAACCAATGGTGTTTTAAACTGAGCATGTCTGGGGGGGGGGTGTCAGTGACCACTGAGTGGCACAGAGCCACTCAGGGGGAGTGAGGGATTTTAATGGACGGCTCCACGGATATCCCACAAAATCCAGGACACTCCTTTGGGCCTGCAAGTCCCAAGAAATCTGGGATCTCCCAGAAAATCTGGGCCATTTGAGAGAGCCATTATGCGGCCCACAGCCCTTCTATGGCAGCCATCTTTCATTTCTAGGAAAACCCTGAAACACTAATACGTTTTTACTGCAAAGGCCCGGATGCACTCGCTGCAATACGGAAAGCAGGGCCACTAAACAGAGTGCTTTATTATGAGCCATTAGAGCGGATGAGTCACCACCAGGGTGGGTTTAGATGGCTACAGACACAAATGCTGCAGCAACAAGCCCCCACCCCCACCCTTTCCGCGGCCTCTGCAGCAGCAGATTTCTGACCTGTGTGCTCCCAAGCATCTCACAGAGTAGGATGACCTTCACCTGCTCCCACCAGGTAAACCAGTCGCCTAACCCTCCTCTTCATTTGATCCCCTCCTTTCCTGCATACAAAGTCTATTTATCATGTCACAAGCGCACCCAAGTTCAAGCCTCATCCTGCCAGCTCCCAGTGATGCCCCATCGCAGCAGGCTGAGAATACACGGGTGTGTGTGAAACAATTTGCAGGCAGCCTGTGTACCGTGAAGTGTTTACAAATTCCCTTTGCATACGGAAAGAGGCTGCCACCTAGCAACAGCACTTGGGCGATGCGCTACACTCCTGACAAATAAACCACTCCACAGTCTCCCCGCTTTGGTTCTTTGGTCGAGAAAGCATGAGGTCCACGTGTCGATGCTACTTGCCCCTGCTATTCTGAAATCCTGTATGCAACCACCAGATGTTGTGTAGCAACAGCTGAATGACTCCACTTAGAGGGGGGAGTTTTCAAAAAAGCCATCAGGTTAAAAAAAGAGAGAAAAGAATGAATTAATGAATTGTCATTCAGTGAGCAGCTGTATCCTGGGACGGGTGAGAAATCAGACATTGACTTACCCTGGCAGTGTGGCATGTGACATTCATTTACTGCAGCGGTTCTAAACTAGGGGTCTGGACCCCCAAGTGGGACCACTGCATTACTAAATGAGGGCCCAATGACACTAGATCTGCAGCATTCGATAGGTAGGTTTCCAAAACCTGGGATCATGAGGATTTAGTGAATGGGTGACCAAGTGGTAGATCATGATCTACTAGTAGATCACAAACTAGTCTTCAGTAGATCATAGGCGGGGGTGGAGGTCAGCCTCTCAGAGATTAGCTCTCAAGAGTGGAGGCTGAATAATTCTATATTAACTTTAAAATTCTGGTTGGCTCCGCCCATCGTTGGCCTGGCTCCGCCCACTGTTGGCCCACCCTCCACTGCGCCAGTCTTAGAACCCACCAGCTGCCACTGTCTGGGGAGGAGAGCAGGACCGGCACCCCAGGGAGTATCTCCAAGGGAAGAGAGGTTCTCAGAGAACTCCTTCTGTGTGGTGGGGAAAGCAGCAGGCTCTCTCTAAAGGAGAGGGCTCCTCTCCACTAGGGATGGGCGAACGCGGTTCGGAGTTT
>QEPC01008364.1:7496929-7507405 GCA_003113815.1 Sphenodon punctatus | reverse complement strand
CAACACACACCAAAAAACCTGGTTTTGAATGGCCGAACTTGGTTTGGAAGTTCGGAATTCGACCGAACTTGGTCTGTTCAGTCGACTGAACCGAACTTCCGAACCGAACCAAATTTCAAACCGAAACAAACCGAATTTCCGAACTCGAATTTCAAACCAAACCGAACCGATTTTCCGAACTCTTCTGTTCGCCCATCCCTACTCTCCACTCCTGAGACTGGTTGTTGAGGTGCCACAGAGCTGGGAGCCAGAAGGTGGGGTCCTGGCACTCCGCTGGAGCCAGTGGGATGGGTCCTGGAAGTTCTCCCGAAGTTGACACCTGGATTGAGTGGATCACGTGCTCCATACGTTGGGCCCCCATCTGATTTCGTGTGTCTCTCGGAGTCACAGCCTGAACAAAACTGGGATCCAGTGTAGTACAGTATCCTCTCCAATCGCTCTGGAAGCTCATAGGTTCCTGGAGTTCTCCTTCAAGCAGGGTGTTGACAAATTGGAGAGGATTTAGTGGCGAGATACAAAGACAGTAAAGGGGCTGGAGTGCAAGAGGAAAGACTGAAGGAATCAATCATTTTAAAGCTTACAGGAAAAAAAGACGGGGGATGGTGCGGCATTATTGCAGCTTTCAAATATCTAAATGGGTGCCATAAAAGGATACCAAAGACAGCGGACTAAATCAAGATTTGGACTTCATAAGCCCCAATAGATATGTGTAGCCTGACACCTCTAGCTCCTGTTTTCATTGTATTGAAATGTTTGGCATTGTTAATGGTTTTTCTTCCAAACAACCTCCTCCCCTCCCCCCTGCCAAAAGTCCTTTCTCAAGTGATTGCTGTCCTAGAGGCTATATCTGTGCGCGCTGTCTCTCTCTTCCAGTCTGCACTGATCAGACGTCTAGTTCTGACTTTTTACTTGTCCAAAGAAGGGCTCTGTGGGCGTTAACAGAAGTGATAGTGGTGTGCCGCCGTCACACCACGACCTGGACCGCGAGTCGCTGGCACCGTGGTCCGGATCAGGTCCAGCTAGGCCACCAGGGAGGGCAGGGATCTGTGTGACTCTGCATCTGGCCCCACTCCCATGCGGCACCCGGCAATGGCAGCTGGTCATGGCAGATCCAATCCGGGCCATGGAGAGCTATTTTGCCCACTCTTACCTGATTGAGCGGACAGTAGCCCGGGCTGTGACCCTTGGAGGTCTTTGGGCTCACAGCCCGGGCTGTGACCCTTGGAGGTCTTTGGGCTCACAGCCCAGGCTGGCTGCTACCATGCCCGGGAGAAATCCCAGGCAAACGTCTGGCAGGGCTCCAAAGCAGGCTGCCGTCACGTTTGTTAACACCCCGTGTGGCCCCAAAGCGTTCATCCTCTTGCCAACAGATGAAATGAAAGATATCATGCAAACTACTTTGCTTCCATCTCTTACATTTAACCATCTTTATTTTTATATAGCCCCTCCTCCCGGGCTCTCGGAACGCTTTACATATCATGTACACAACTTTTTAATCCTCACAACGACCCTGTGAGGTAGGTTAGGCTGAGAGAATAACGTGATTGGCCTAAGGTCACCCAATGAGTTTCTGGCTAAGGCAAGACTAGAACCAGGGTCTCTCCCTGGTCCAAGGACTGCACCCTTAGCCATTATGCCACACTGCCTCCTTTGGAACCTGTAGCCCTTTTGCTCCATTCCTCCCTACATGGCTCCACTCCCTGACGTGCGTTGTGATGTCATAACACAGAAGAGGCAGAGTTAGGACAGAAAGGGGCCCCTCTACCCTGCCCCCTCAGATGTGGCCCCGCCCTCTTTGGATTAAGTCGTGGAGGGACTAGGAAGTGGTAACCCTACTGGGGGCAGGATAGACAAAACACCAAAGTCCTATTCCAATGGAAAATATGCACCTTAAAACTCTCTCTCCCTCTCAGTCTAACCTCTTTATGGCCTGTTTCTTAGGCGAGGCTGGCCTGGTCCCTGGCCTTCAGTCCAGTGCTGTTCCCAAAGCCTGCTTTCCTTCTGGAGGGAAGCAATGAAGCAATCCTCATTTACAAGCACTGGGACTAATCACCATAGCGTTTGTGTATAAATATGTGTTTGTTGCTGGGGGATCATCATTTATGTCTCGAAACATGTAATTCCTTCGTAGACAGCTGGAGGTTTTAAGTGGCTGTTTAAATATAATAGATGAAAAATGAGCATTGGAGGACAAAACCTCTCATCACAGATGCTCACCTGATGTGTCTGCCCATTCTGGGCAAAACATTCCAAAGTGGCTTAGGGTGCAATCCTCCATCCATTATAGGCAATGGTTTACCTCCTATTGACATTAATGGTGGAGGATTGTGCCCGCAGGCTGTGAGCTTCAAAAAGCTTACTCCGGAGCTGGCTTCAGGGAAGCTACTCCAGAATAAGCAGTCAGAGCACTGCGGTCTTAGCAGACTGTCGGCATGATCCTTTGAGCAGATAGCACTGGTGTTAGTATTTGACTATGAGTAAGAGTCACTTCAGTGGATCTTGCTAGTACTCGCTAGCACTGTCTGTCCAGAGGATCATGCTGGAAGTCTGTTATCCAAAAAGTCATTTTGGCAAGGAGGTTGCAGTCTTGATGAAAACTGCTTAGTCTGGAGGGTACCACTGCTCTCAACACTGTTTGAGTCCTGCAGCCTTAGAAGCCTAAATCTAATTGAAAAGCAAAAAAGCTTATGAGGCTATTGAGGTGAAAATAAATGGCACAGTAGCCACCCAAGTGTGGGCAGTGAGTGACCAGGCCATTTATTAACTCAACCTTGGCCAGGAACAGAGGAGGAAAATGCTGTGTGGTCTGAGGCAGCTTTCACACATGCAGGAATGCATCCTTAGAAGGTTGGGAGAGGGGACATGCATGCAAACCAGGCGTGTCTGTGACTAGGTGGGAATGCCCAGAGGTGTGCCACTGGAGCTTTACTCCACGTTTACAAGGGTGATTGACAGAGCTGTGAAATCCAGCTCTGTCGGCTACACTACGTGCCGGCCACGAGCTCCACTTGTCTCCTTCCTAAGGAGGTGAGCGGGGCTCATGGCCGGTGTGTGAAGCAGCTGGGCACCTGAGGGGTGATAGCCCCATTTTCTAGCTGGGTCTCCATTGACACCACCCACATGACTGTCTATTGGGTGCCATCACACCCACGTCCATGCATTATAGCTTGAAAATGGGATTCAAGCTATAATGGGATTAATAAATCTTAATGCCCTGACCCTCAAGGTCCCTTCCAACTCTCTGATTCTGTTAGGTGCATAAGGCCTCAGTTCTGCAAAGACTCTACTCAGTTGTGTAATCTTATTGATGTCAATAGGGCTATGGGAGGGAAAGGGTCTCCACTGAACTATGCAGGTAAGTAAAGTTAGGCACCTGCAAAAGTCTCTATAAGGACTTAAGCCATTTGGGGGACTGAATTACTCTTGAATATTTCACCCTCTTTCATTCTTCTGTCTCTTGTTCCTAACGTGTTATGCTGGTTTTTCTGGCTCTATCCTACAACAGGCAGTACATATCAGCCCCTTGTTAGAATTTCTTTCCTGTACAACTTCCCCTCATTCAGACTGGAGATGCTAATACAAGGAGTGAAGTGACCCCATGCTACTGCTGGATAAACAGAAGCAAACCCCTCCTCAGACATGTCTGCAGAGTTCTTGTGAGCACATATCAGAAAGAAGATGATGTTTCTGCACACATAGATTTTTGTTCCAGGGGTGGGAGCCTTTTCCTTCTCACAGGCCAATTTGAAAATTAATAGCAGTCCTTGGGACAGGGGAATTCTCAGGATGAGGGAAGGAAAGGGTCCTTCCAGAGGTGGCATAAAGACCACTCAGGCATTACCTTGGAAATTAATACAACCTCCAAGGGCTGTGCAAAATTTGGGGGTGATGGTGTATTCAGGAAGAGACCAGTCCAGATCATGGATCTGAGTGTGTTTAAACAAGATGCTACCCTGCATGGGCACCCAGGAGCTTCTCATCTGACTGCCCATCTGAAGGTGGTGTTGTTGGGATTTAAGCATAGTAACGGTTAGTAAGTTTTAAAGTGATTAAGTTCTCACCCAGAGCAAAGCCGGTTGCATGTGGACAGGAAAGATGAGCATATCAGGACATCGCTATCTTGTAAACACAAACTTTGCATAATACCCTAAAGAGCACCTCAGCGAGTTCTGCAGAAGATCACCACAAGCTGTTAACATGATCTGAGCAAAAATAACAATAACAAGGATAGAAGTTGATGGCGTGATCAAATGGAAAAGTTGGAAGGAGGGCCAAACCAAGCCCTAACTACATGGGGAAAATCCTGATACAAGGGAGTGGTACAAAAACAGGAGCAGAGCAGCTCCCTGACTGGAGAGGAGAAGGAAGAAGAAGCCAAAGGTAGCTTGTCTGGCCAGCAGCTGTCTGCGGATGCAAGAACGAAACTTTGGGTGAGAAATAACTTTACTAATATAGGATAGGGAACTACTGCTGACCAACCAGTTTTATAACAATAAAATCTTGTATCGAGACTAAATTGACTGCATCCGTGTGGTACCTCAAAGGGTGACGAAGGGGATGGGTTTGGGGTACTCCAGGGGAGCCTTGGGGAACCTACGATCTAACAGTGTGGAGGGATGGATGCTCCCGTGAGCCACTCAGCCCCCACTCATGGCCAGGCACAGCACCCTGCTGACAAATCCAGAGTGCGCTGTATAGGGCAAGCCAAATGTGTGTGGCAGCGGGTGCCCACACATCCCCTGCCCGTATAAACCAGGGCAGCCACTCACACTAGCAGACTGGTCCACCACTCAGAGGCACTGCGGGCGGGAGACACGGCCTTTGCAAGTCACAGGAACCGGCTGCGAGCTCTGGGGAGCATTCACATCAGGACATGTCAGTTTCAAAGGCCAGCCCAGCATACTTCCCTCTCTCCCATGGTCCGTGGCAGGGGAAATGCATGGCGACTGCAGTAGTCATACCGGAAGCTGCCGGCTAGAATCCCTCCAATTGCCTCACAGGCTGGTGGTTCCCTATCCCCATTCTATTCCATTAGCCTTACTCATTGTTATATTACCTCACGGGATTACACATGCTATAGGACAGCACACAGCTACATGGGAGAGCACAGGATTATACTGGTGTCCCTTCTGTATCATTCTCCCACTCTTGGGGGCTTTCAGGCCTTCCCCCATGGAGGGGAGAGGGCATCACACTCGCACAACACTGGGTCAGACCAGTGGTCCATTGAGTCCAGCATCCTGTCTCCGACAGTAGCCATTCCCGGTTGCTTCAGAGAAATACCTAACGGATCAAAAGAGAGTGATCCACTCACTGCTGTTCTCTCCCAGCTCCCGACAGTCAGAGGTTACATCCTACAACCTATTTGGCTAATAGCCATTTATGGACCTATCCTCCAAGAACTTATCCAGTAATAATAATAATAATTTTTATTTGTTAGGCAAAGCCCTTGACAAATTTGCATAGCACAATAGGGTTAAAAACTTTATGCAAATACATAAGGAAAGCAACATCGCATAAACAGGAAACGGTAAAAAGCTAAACAACAACAACAGGGGTTAACCTCAAGAAACATCCTTTCTTGGGAGTGGATTTGGCATCACTTAGTACATATACTTTCACTCCAGTCACTCTGCAGCTCCCCTCCACAACTCTACTCCGCTGCTCCACTCATCCAGGGTTACTCACTTGACTTGGGTGCATTGGGAATTCAGGCTCCAGCTTCTAAAGCGGAGTGGTGACACTGATTGGTTACTCATGGCTAAAGGAGGAGAAAAAAGGGCGTAGAATACCTTGAACTGTCAGCCCGAATTTTGCCACTGCTCTGGATTGTTCTGTGTCAGTTGGCCCAAGCAGGCTCTGGATGTCTTTGAGCACGAGAGTTTGACCCATAATAGACCTCTTTAGATATTTGGATCTTGGGCCCACTAAGGCAGGGCACTGGAAAAAAACGTGGTCCAAGGTGTCCACCGACCCCAACTGGCATAAAGGGCATAGTCGGTGAAACTTATCCAGTCCTTTTTTAGACCCAGCTATGCTACTGGCCTTGACCACATCCTCTGGCAATAAGTTCCACAAGTTAATTATGTGCTAAGTGAAACAATTATTTTGTTTTAAATCTGCTTCCAGTTAGTTTTATGGAGTGTACCCTATTTCTAGTACTATTTGAGAGGGTAAATAACAACTCCCTGTGGCTGTTTATTCGTTCCATAGGTATTCTCAAATGTGATGGGCTTTTCACCTGCCATGCTTGAACCTACCCCAGGGTGAAAGCCCTCACCGCAGGCACGGGTAAGCCCCACCGCCAAACAATGTTCAGGTGGCCGGGACTGGGGAGGGGGCAGGGGACGTGTGTATGCGGGTCTGCATGGCCCCGCCCCTGTGCTCCTCCGCACGGCCCCGCCTCCTCTCTTGGCGGGTGGGTGTGGTGGTCCATCAGGCCACTGCACCTGCCTGGAACCACTCTGGCCATGGGCTGGGATTAGGCAGAGTGGACCATCAGATGCGATGGCCAGCTCTACCACGGTCTGGGGACCTTGCCCCGGACCATAGCAAGGCTTACCACAGGATGTGCACTGGCCGGGAGCCCAGCGCACATTCCGTGGTAGCTCTGCCATGGTCCGGGGTACCTTCTGCTCCTGCCCGTGGTGAACATCTGGCGGTACGGGAGCAGATGTGACACCTCAGCCTGTGGCCACACTGGGGTAAGCACGGCCACAGGCCAGGGTGTCATGTTTGAAAATATCTAGTCACTCGTGATATTATAAACGTCTGTCACAGCCCCTCTCAATTGTCTCTTCTCCAGAGCCCAAACTAAACAGACCTAACCAACCTATCAAATCTCTCCTCATACAGAAGCTGTTCCATATGCTTGATTCTTCTCCTTGCCCTTTTCTGAAAGACAAGTGGAATCTGGAGGGCAGACATTCCCAAAACTGTGGGTATCCTGGCTAATGTCTGATCTACTTTGCATGTCTTTGAGACTGTCTGGGGTTACATGATTACATTTAAATCTCAAGATGGGGTCAGAGAGTAAAAAATGTTGGGAGTCACTGACCCAGAGATAGGGATTAGGGGCTGAGTGGAGGCGGAGAACATGTCTTCCCCAAACTGTGTGCTAGGTGAATCGAAGATGTGGGGGTTGGATGACGGTGTAGTATTTTATCTAGTTATGGTCTGATTTAATGGCTCTATGCTGGCTGCCTGCGTCCATAAGTGAAATCATGCTAATGGAGAGAGAAATAGAGAAGAAGACTATGTTGCCAGGTTGGCAGGTCAGAATAAGTGGGAAGTGAGATAAAGAGTCTGATTGGATGGAGCAGAATGTCATCATATGTAGCTAAAATTATAATAAAATTGCTAGCTTAATGAATAATCATGGGATTGGCCATATTCGTTATTCCGGTAATGATGTGGTCTATAAAAGTTGACCCAAATTGCCAGTTTGCCAGCTGTACAGCTCATTACCCTGGAAACTCTGTCAGAGGGCCTCTCCGGCCCCTAGCAGAGTCTCCATTAGGGAAAGAAAACTCTTCACTTCCTTTTGTATATCTTCCCATGTGCTGCTTCCAGTGGGTAAGATTAGTCAATTTAGGAAGGCTGGCCACCCTCCTTGTAAAGGCTTCACTAGTGTAGACCATTTCTTACTTAGGATTTCTAGATAACATTTCTTTTATTATTGATTATTCTTTTGCTTTTAAAAATCAGTAAGTACTGTGTCAGATTCTTGATGTATTACTGGATCTGGTTTCTTATTCATTTTCCTGTATATCTAATCTACATTGTCTATCAAATATCATCTTTCCTTCTTTTTTCCGTGTGTTTTAATAAATTACTTCTCTTCAGTGTAAAATCTACTTCCTGTGAATATTTCTGCCTGCATGGTCAATTTCTATGTGTGGGGAGGGTAAGAGCATCTGTTGGTTAAACCGAGCCTGGGAATTTTGCCCAGAAAATTCCTTACCAAGTTTCCCCAAGTATTTATTTATTTAAATTTATTATCCCACCCAATCCCAAAGGCTCAGGGTGGGTTACAACACACCAAATCAAAAATAATCAAAATCCCTCATCCCAAACCCTATCCCCACTTGCCAAGGGCCTGACCAAATAAAAAGGTCTTGTGAATATTTATTAAGTAAAAAAGTCTTACAAATGAGTAATGTAGGCAGACCCCCTAAGATGGGAGTTGGCGTAAATGCGTTGCCCAGGACACAGCCCAAGCTCAGAGGTGAGGTCAGCCATGGTGCAGGTCAGGAGGACTACCCATTGAAATGGGCTGCACTAGATGCATCCTCAGGATGTGGGTTTCATGCAGATCGGGCTACCACCCTGGGTTTTGCCTGGGGACTGTAGGTTTTCACCAAGAGGCTCCAGGGGGAGCCCCAATTTCTCCAGGTCAGCCAGCGACATCCCCAGTAACCCAGAGAAATCAGGGCATTTGTGGGCAGCAAGGGGCAGGCTATTGGGACTTTCCCACCCTCTTTCCAACATGGTTCTGCCCCCTGCAGAGCACCCCAATGTCATGACACTGCATAACGAGAGGGTTTAGGTTAGAAACCGGCATGACAGCCCGTCTTGGTCCCCCCACCCCCCTGAAAGCCATGAGGAAGGTTCTAATAACCCTACGGGCAGGCCTTCTGCAGGGGGCAGGGACAATTCATCTCCTGGGAAAGGGCTAGGGGAGGTCTGGGGCAGGAGGATCTCGGACTTGCTCAAGGCTTGATTGACTCATCTAGGGTTGTTAGGCATTCTTTATTTTAAGGGAGCAGCCCTTATTTCAGAGCCTAGAACATAATGGACACCCCTTATTTATTTATTTGGATATTTCATTCTGTCCCTCCTGTCAAGGCACCTCGGGGCGGCTAACAATAAATAAATATAAAATTATAAAATATAAATTGACATATAAATACAATTAAAACATTAAAAAGAGGGAATACCAGGAAACCAAATAAAACAAAATATAATAAAAACAAACACCCCACCCTAACCCTCAAGCCCCCACCACCACCACTACAACCTATCTCCCTTGCCAAAAGCCTGGCAGAACAACCAGCTCTTGCATTGAGGTCGAACCCGGGGAGTGAGATGGTCCAGCAGGTAGGTAGGGCCCAGGTTGTATAGAGTTGTATAGGTAAGTATCAACACTTTGAATCGGGCCCGGCAGCCAGTGCAGAGAATGGCACACCAGTGTAATATGCCCCCGGCGGCCCGTCCCTGTAAGGAGACGGACTGACACATTCTGTGCTAGCTGCAGTCTCCGAACCATCACCACGGGTAGCCCCATGTAGAACACGTTTCAATAGCCCAGTCTTGAGGTGGTGAAAGCAAACAAGAAATATGGCCAAAGCCGCTGTACCAGATGTAATTGGTGAAACGCACTCCTCACCCCAGCCCCCACTAGGACATCCGGGCAGAGCTGGGAATCGAGGAGCACTCCCAGAATACGAACCTGGTGAACCAGGGGGAAGGAGGAGTACATCCTGTCAAAGATGGAGGATGCCACACCCATCGCCTCCTCCCCACTAGCATCCCCTCCGTCTTGTCGAGATTCACTGACATAAAGCACCTCTCTTTTTCGGAGCACCACTGCTCCATGAAACATAATGGACAGGACACCCCTTATTCAGCATCCCTCAGCACTGTAAGGGACTCTTATTTTGCAGCTGCAGAAAAGGCGAATGCAGGATTAGGCTGCATTTTAACAGAAGCATTGTCTCCAAGTCAGCGGAAGTAATAATTCCACTCCATTCATCACTGATGAGAGCTCACCAGGAGTGTTGTGTCATGTGGGGTGCCTCATTTCAAGAACACGGATCAATTGGAGCATGTTCAGAGAGAGCAAAACCGATGATAAAGAGTCTGGGAAGCAAGTCCGATGAGGAAAGGTTGAAGGAACTGGGTTTGTTTAGCTTAGCAAAGAGAAGACTAAGGGGAGGCATGCTAGCAGTTTTCAGCGATCTAAAGGGCTCCTGCCACAAAGAAGATGGCAAGGAACTTGTCTTTGTTGCTATAGAGGGCAGGACTAGAAATAATGAGCTCAAATTACAGGACGGTAGATATTGGTTTGATATCAGGAAGAATTTCCTAACAGTGCTGCATTAAAACAAGCCTTGTCTCCCGAGTTAAACTGCTTCCCTCACATTTTTATTGCTCGTGTAAAGTAATTAGCTCCCAAGATCCTGTGCAAGCAGTCTGTTAATCGCCCGCAGCTGCCAATCTGAAAACTAAGGGGTAACAATAGAGCTAAAGCCATTTGGCAATGGAATGAAGGCTGCCTGTGGAGATTGTAGGCCGGGGATAGGGAACTGATTTGACTGAACCGGCTGATGCGGCGGATGTCCTGGGGTCTGTGAGGGCCACATGTTGTGAACTTGATCCGTGCCCGTCCTGGTTAGTAAAAGCTTCCAGGGAGACATTGGGGACGGTGCTGGCGAGGGTAGTGAACGCGTCCTTGCAGCAGGGGAGGTTGTCGCC
>QEPC01008364.1:7478489-7496053 GCA_003113815.1 Sphenodon punctatus | reverse complement strand
CGTCTCCGGCCCGGACCTGGCCTCCCTCATCCATGCCTTCGTCACCTCGAGGCTCGACTACTGTAACGCGCTCTGTGTGGGGCTTCCCTTGTTCCTGGCCCGGAGGCTGCAGCTAGTGCAGAATGCGGCGGCTCGTCATCTTACGGGGGCGGGTCGTTGGGAGCATATTACACCTGTGCTCCGAGTTCTGCACTGGCTGCCGATAGCGTGCCGAGCCAGGTTCAAGGTGTTGGTGTTAATCTATAAAGCCCTGCACGGTCTGGGCCCCTCGTACCTCAGGGACCGCCTCGCCCTCCGTGCCCCAGAGCGGCTCTTTTGGTCGGCCGGGGGTGCCTTCTTGGAGGTCCCCCGTGTAAAGCGGGGGGGCCACAATGGAGAGGGCATTCTCAGTAGTTGGGCCGCGCCTTTGGAACTCCCTTCCAGAGGAAGCTCGCCTGGCCCCGAGCCTGTTGACATTCCGGCGAAGTTGTAAAGCCTGGCTGTTCGCCCAGGCCTTTGGGGAGGATGGGAGGGGAGGGTGAGGGGTTTTTAGCTCCCCCACCTTACCCATTATTTATTATCTTATTTGTTATTTTAGCCCTGTTTTAATATTGCTACACTGCATGTTTTAAATTGTTTTTATTATGCTTTTAGTGTTGTAAGCGGCCCCGGGCTGCTTTTGCAGGAGGGGCGGGGTATAAAGCTTCGAAATAAATAAATAAATAAATAAATAAATTTCCCCCCTCTCCGGGGCCACTTTAAACATGAGTCAATGCTCCAAGGCCCACATAGAAGTTGGGACAGAAGTGCCTAATGGGAGTGCTCAAGGTAGAAGAGGAGGGGCCAGATCATAGATCTGGATCCCTGGATCCTTCCCCTCTCTTTGGCTGTTTTTAAATGAGACGCAACCCACGCAGGTCCATCCATTCCACATGCATCCAAACACCCATCGGAAGGTGGCGTGGGGGTTGCACGCTCCAGGGAACCACCCATGGCCATTCAAAGAACATGGGAGAAAAATCCAGACTGCTCCATGCGGAGGGAAAAGGCTTTAATGTGCTTGGGTAGGGGCAGCACACATCCCTGACCCATCTGAATCCCTCCCCACGTGGGTGGGCGGCCCACGGCCATCCCACTCAGCGCACGCAGCCCCCTTCCATGGTCTCATGTCTGCCCCAGTCCCCTGAGCCCACGCTTTCAATGCTTGAGGGCAGGAACTGGATTCACAGGCCAGATGCAGAAGGGCAAAGGAAAGGGGCTAAATAAAAACGAGCCATGGGTTGTAGTAGGCGCTCCCTCGCCCAAGGTTTTCAAAAAGAGGCGCAGGAACGTCGTCCTGCAGCCAAGCGGGGGTTGGACTCCAGAGCCTCCAGCTCTAACAATTTGAAACGACGCTAGACTTACCCTTCGCCAGGGAGGAAACTTTGGGGCACGCAGGCACCCAGGGGATAGGGCAAGCAGGGGGTGTGTGTGTGTGTATAAACAGCATTTTATTTAGGGGACTTAGATGGGGTAGCAGGACCCTTTAAAGAAAGGGAGTCAAAGGAGGTTCTGTTGCAAACTAAGCCACGATCCACAAAGCCCTTACTCCGGAGTAACCACGGGGTCACTCCGGAGTAAGCGGTTTGTGGATTGCAGCCTGTGTTTCCCTTTAGTCCATAATGCGGTGGGGGTGGGCAGAGCAGCCCCCCCGAAGCTCCCTGTCTCCCCGCCCCAAAACCAGGGATCCAGCTGCTGCCCCCGGGCCAGGGCGGGCTCTTTAATTAAATAGCCCAGCCAGGCTGCCTCGGCCAGAACCTACCGCCCTAGGCGACGTAATCCACCCGCCCAGCTCGTGTGCCTTCCCCTGGGCTGCAGCTCCGCCCCACTCCGCTCCCCACGCTTGCTGCCTGCTGAAGATGGCTGCTGCCGCCGCTGCTACTCTGAGAAGGTTATTGAGGTCCTCGGTGAGTGCAGCCGCTCAGCCCTGCCTTCCCGGCTGCAAGTGCTGGCGGTGCCTTCCCGGCTAGCTCTCCCCCGCCTTGCCTGCCCCCTGGATGAGCCTTTGCCCTCTCTCCTTCCAGGTTGTCCGGGCCAGCCCCTTCCCCTGTGGGGCCCGCGTGGCTGCCAGGCTGGGAGCCCCCGTTGCAGCCTGCGGGAGAAAATGCCCCCCCCAGGCCGGAGCTCCTTTCCCTCGTCTGCATTTCAGCACCAGTAAGTCTCTTCGCGGGGGGAGAGAAAGCAGGCTCGTTCTCTTACGGGACAGGCCCGGATCTTCCGGCTTGCCGGGCTACCCTTCTTGGAGAGGCTACAGTGTAGCCTTCCCCGCGGGCAGACCTCGAATCTGGGCATTCTAACTGAAGCTATAGCCCAGCGCTTCTTGCATGCCAAAAATAGCAGGAGCTGGGCCAGACAGTCTGCAAAGGTAGCTTCCCCTTTGCCATACACCAGGGGTGGGGAACCTCTGGCTCGGGGGTCACATGCAGCCTGTGGGTCCCCTGCTGTATTGCATTTAGTTCCTACCCTCAAGCACTGAAAGAATGGGCTGAGGGTAAAGGAACAGAGAGCAGGGCATGTGCACATGGATAGTGGACCGATCCTCCTCTTCCTGAGCGTGCTCCTTAAGCACCTCTCAACTTCTATGCTGCCCTCCGAGCTTGTACACATTTTCAAAGTTGTCCCTGGAAGGGAAGACGTTCCCCACCCCTGCCCCGCATCTAGGAGTCTGCAGCCCTTAAGCATTGATAAGGTTTGGGTTGGGTAAGGCCCCTAGCAAAGGCAAATCAATCCCTGTATTTTTCCCCTCTAAAAAAGAGGTGAGGGGTGACCTCATGCTATTATGTCCCCTGGAAGATTCATGATCCTGACTCTTAGTTGCTCTAGGGGAGGGATTATATTTAAATCTCAAAATGGGGTTTCATTAGCAAAAAAAGTTTGGGAACCGTTGGCTTGAAAAGGATTTCAGAATGCGTGCATCCCGATTAACTGCTTTCTGTACCCATTGACGATTTGTGTTTTGTGGACAGACTGCTCTTCAAATATAGCTCTAAAGTAAATTTATTCCTGCCTGGAAATAATGGGCCAAAATAGGCAATGCAATGGTCTTAAATTCCCTTGATTCATTAGCAGCGGTTGATTTGGAATCGTTGGGTGTTTCAAGATTGTAACTCCCAACTAGTTAGTCTGTTGATCTGTGCCAGTCACCCAACTGAATCCTTCTTTCTAGGTGCTGCAAGGCTCCTTCCTGCGGTTACCCAGCATGCCCCGCATTTTAAGGGTACAGCTGTTGTCAATGGGGAGTTCAAAGAATTGAGCCTAGATGACTTTAAAGGGAAGTACCTTGTTCTCTTCTTCTACCCTTTGGATTTGTAAGTGTCATCTTTGAAAATTTCTTAACTCTCAAGCTATTTATTTGTTAGACAGAAATGGACTGTGTTGATCTTAGCTGTGTTTTTTATCTCAGTAAAAATTGCTTCTCGGCTATCTACTGGTAACCTTTACCAGAGTATCTTTGTGGCGCATGGAGTGTGTCTGTTGCTAGGGTGTCAGTGATAAGTGGGGTGGAGAGCGGTTTCAGGCAGTAACAATGCTCCTTGCAACTTTAGTTTGTGTGCGGACTTGGGGCTGGCTGTTTGGAAGGTCTCCGATACTTCAGAATGAGCATTCTTTCCTGGGCGCTAGACTTGGCTGCCTGCGCGTAGGGGAAGCCCTTTGTGGCAGCTAGATCTGCCCTTGTGTAGACTTTGAAGCCAGTGTGTGGGGTTGCACACTCCCATGACTCGTGCATCACCCACCCAGTCCATGCACAGGGCACTCGGGGGTGGGGAAACTGGAGTGCCCCGTGCGTGGACGCAGCAGGCGATGCATGGCCGGGGCAGCTGTGTGTGGAGCCGCTCATGTGAAGCGCTCCTCCAAGCACGATGCTCATGCACCCGCCCCATGCAAAGACATGGAGGGGCCGGTGGTGAGTGGCTGGGGCAGCTGTACTCATGTGAAGCGCCCCTTCAAGCATGGTGCCCCCCACCCCATCTCATGTGAAAACGCCCTAAGCAGCTTTGCTCCACAAAGTAGTGGAGTCGTTGGAGTAGGACTGTGTTGTAGCCAGGAACCTGTGTTCACTATGTTCTAAAACGCTGCAAATGTGTATCCCTGTTTGTAGCATCCAAACTTGGACTAAGCTGCATGTAAGAGCTGTGAAATAGCTGTCCTGCCCCACAGGTAACTAGCTGGGCAAATAAAATCTGTTTCCCTGTGTCCCCCTCTAATGTTCAACTTCTCTGCAAAGCTGATCACTGAGAACTTTACCCCAAGGTATTATCCTTTGTCTAGCCTGGCTACTTATACTGCATTCACACCTGAAGGCGGAATGGCTGCGGCACTCCCATGAGCCAAAGATGCGGCAGGGGAAGGAGGCCAAGGTCGGCATAACAGAGTTTTGCCATGACAATATTCATGAACGACTGGACTCAAAATCCAGCCCTGTCATTTGCAAGTATTGTTGTGGCAAAACCCCGTTTGCACCAGAGTTTACGCCGGCCTCCGCCTCCTTCCTCCGCTGCATCTTTGGCTTGCGGGAGTGCCGCCACCACGCTGCCGTAAGGTGTGGATGCGACCGGTACTAGTCTCTGGCTCAGAGAGTTTATAGTTCGCCCCTTCAGTGCCAGATCCAGGGAAGTTGGGGGCTTGTGTGAAATGATGGTATGGATCCCGTCCTATAACACAATCCTGTTTGATAAACAACACACCCTGACGTGCTCATTAGAGAAAGGAAACTGTTACCATAATTCATCTTTGATATACTATTAAACATAACATCCTCTTCAGGGGCTTAGGTTCCCTGCATTGCACACCTGTGTTTTATACATGAAATCGTGAACCTACACCTACACACAGAGTTACAAAGAAATTGTTGCTTTCAGGGTACTGGCATGGTACTAGAGACTGGTTCCTACAGTCTAGAAAAGACACAGGAAGGGGAGAGAAGGGAGAGGGGGCAACATAAGGAGAGACAGGGACACATGCCTGAAGTTGAGAGAGAGCTGCAGGTGCACTTGCTTAGCTTAGTTTCAAGCAAGAAGGGATGCTGAGCAAAAGGACAGCATCAATTCACATGCTGCTCTGGACCTCTCTTGTGCATATAATCCGGGACCCGAGGTGACTGCACCAAAAAATCTTAAATTCTGCAACCAGCGAAGCCAAATTCTGCAAATTCACTTTGAGCATTAATATTTGCATAATTAACTTGTTTTGCATAACTAGGCATGCTGGGAAGCAAATTTGCAATAGGTTTGACCTAGAATCACAACTTTGCTAATCAAACACAACTCTAATCCTCTGGAATTTCAGCACCTCCCTCACGCAAACATAGGGCCTTCAGACTCCACCCGGCCACAATTCATCTCCGAGGGGCCTATTTACCCTCGGGTCATGGTCAGGATTGGCTGATTCTACGAGGATTGGCTGATTCTGCGAAAATCGCTGCAAATTGCAGCAACACAATCAACTCGGGTCCCTGCGTATAATATACTTAGCATGCTGGTGCACGGATGGCCACAGTATTTTCCTCCAAACTCTTCTGTAGCAGCTGAGCATGGGGGGCTTTGCCAGGAGTAACACAGGATTCCTACTGTTGTAACTTTTGTTAAGCTTTAATCGGGTACCATTGCCATTTACTTTCTTTTTCTGTATTTATTTCTTCCAGCACGTTTGTGTGCCCAACAGAAATTGTTGCCTTCAGTGACAAAGCTAAAGAGTTCCGTGATGTGAACTGCGAGGTGCTTGCCGTGTCGGTGGACTCTCACTTTTGTCACCTGGCCTGGATAAATACACCACGAAAGGTACAGATCGAGCTTTTTCTCAGTGCCTGAGGATGGATCCGTGAGTTAGACCTTCCCCTTCCTTCTCGCATCCTTGAGCGTGCCCCCCCCCCCCGTAAACACCTCTACCCTCCACTCCTCTCCATCCTGTGGAGTTCATCCTAATCTGAAAGTGGCCTGTAGGATGGATAAGGTTCCCCACCACTGATTGACAATATACACATTTAGAATACTTGTTTCCACTCTGGCGTTAAATGGTAGTGATAATAAATAGCTAAATTTAGCAAAGGTGGGTTACTATTTTCATTCGACATACAGGGAAATTAAAGCTGGGCCCTGCAGATCTGTACACGTATCACTAATATTGCCCCCATGCATAGTACCACTGAAGATGTATGGTATTCACATGAACAAATTCACACAGGCATAAGAGTTTGCAGGACTGTATTCTAACAGTGCAGCCAGCAAGCTGTTTAGCACCAGTCCACGTTCTGCTCACTTCAGTCGGGCTTGTGCCAGTGCTAAGGGCTAGTGCTGGTTCTAAAGAACTTGAGGATCACGGTATCCTTGTCCAAGGTCACTCGGTGATCAAAACAAGAATAGAAAAACTAACAAACTCCTCAGCCTTGTTTCAAGGCTAGCCAGCTTATCTCTCTGTCAGTTGAAATATTGCCACAGTCGTCAACAAACACAGTCCAATTGCTGGATGTATGAAAACGTGCATTGATAGAATACTTAATATCTGGGTATGTGCATTGATAGAATACTTAATATCTCTGTACAAACAGATGAAGAACTTCTAACCCAGATTGTGGGAATATAACAGTACAAGATTTATTTTTTGCATGTGTAGTGTACAATACATAGGTAAGTCCAATCTGTGCAGTAAACTGATTTTTACATGTCATAACTGCACAGTCGGCACCTTTTTATATTTCAGTAAAATGGTCAGCATGGGTGTCAACACAGATTTTCTTTTCTACAGAGACTTCCTCCTGTTCTTAAACAGTCATCTAGTTGTAAGCAATTTAGGAATCCCAGGGTTTCTTGCTACAGTAGGTGTCGAGCACTCTTAATTAGATTTCTTTTAGAACAAATAGAATGATGTTACTGTGTTAACAGCTTGGTTTTATATAAAATTCAAGAGGGCCATGGTCCTTAGTAGCAGATTCTAATAGTAGTAGTAATCTGATTTTGTTTTCAGATAATTTTTATATTACCATTTCAGTGTTCAAAGTGCTTTATAATCTTTCTCTACTTTACCCACCCAACAACCCTGTGAGGTAGACCATTATTTAATATCCTAATGTATAAAGGTGAAAGTGAATGACTTAGTGAATTCATGGTTAAGAGAGAATTTGAACCCTGCTCTCCCAGGACTAAATCCCAACAACTGCCCCACTAGGATAACATGACACTAATGCTTATCCAGTATGGAAATCGCTGCAAAACTCTAGGCATTCAGTTTTCAGTATTATACTCTTGTGTTTTTCACTAGACCGGTGGTCTGGGCCATATGAATATCCCACTCCTGTCAGATTTAACAAAGCAAATCTCCAGAGATTATGGTGTGCTGCTAGAAGGACCTGGTCTTGCACTAAGGTAAGAGCATGTGAGGATGTTCTGTAACAAGACCGTGTCAAGGCTAAGGCTTCATTGTAGTTAAATTTCTGATTGTCCCTTGGAGTGCTGTAGGGATTGTACATCAATCTCTGTGTAAGCTACTTCCTCGGTTATAAGTGCTTAATGGATTCTAAGCAGAGTACAAAATCCTGTGTTGTAAAGGCTCAAGGCATCTTTTATTGTTTGTTTGTACAGAGGTCTTTTTATCATTGATCCTAATGGTATTGTCAAGCATCTGAGCATCAATGACCTTCCAGTGGGCCGCAGCGTAGAAGAGACGCTTCGCTTAGTAAAGGCATTCCAGTATGTGGAAACTCATGGAGAGGTCTGTCCAGCAGATTGGACTCCGGAGTCCCCTACGGTACGTGTGGGGAAACGCAACCTCTCGATAAACGGACCCTGCCATCTTGGGCACGTAGAACTGGGTGCTACTTAATAGGAAAGTGAAAGAACATCTTGCATTTTGACGGTTTGTGCCTGGGTTGATCTGATCCATGTAGTCCCTCTCTGCACATACGGAGATTTCAGGATTCCACTGGCCTCCAAAAGGAAGGCATAACTGCTCAATAATTGGGTCCTCAGTCATTTATCTTTCAATGATACACAATGAGTGAAATGCCAGTTTGGCAGAACTCAAAAGCTGTTAATATTTGTCTATAAAGCTGTAACTCGACAGTCTTGTTTGACATAACATTTTCCTAGCAGTTTCCTGCTGCTACTTATCATTTCTATAGTGTTACTAGGCATCCACAGCACTTTACGGTCACAGATTTTTGACAGGTCCCCTGCCCAGTAGGCTTACAATCGAAGATGGACTAGGGGAATGCACAGGGAGAGACAGATACACACATCCCCATTTTACAGATAGGGAACTGAGGCTGAGAGGCTGTGACTTGCCCAGTGCGTTTATGGCTAGGGTGGTATTTGAACCCTGGATTCCCAGGTCCAAGTCCAGCACCTTATCCATTACACCACACTAGCTCTAGATAAGAACCATACTCCGGGGCAAGGTGGCTGTCTTGTCAAGGTTTTCAACTGCATTTTTGGAGGCTGTTGGTCCAAGCCCTGCTAGCTGTCTTGCCAGTCAGCCCAGCTGTGAATGGGTCCCTGAGCACTTCCTCTGGGGAAGGTCAAAGGTCACCAAATGATTCTGGTTGCATCATGACTTAATTGCGTACTGTGCATCAGGCTGCTTGCTCACCTTCAGAAAGGGGCGGGGACTAACGTGAGTTAAACCTCCTGACTGTAAACTTACGTAAGTCCCTGCCCCTTTCTAAAAGTGAGCAAGCAGCCTCAGTTACACTGGCCCAGTGATCCAAGGTGGCTGTTCCCTGTAGCTCAGGAATAAACTTTGATCCTGGTGTTATACTGCTATAAATGATGTATATTAGTAATACAAGTGCACTGCAGTCTTTCTAACTTGAATTAAAGGGGCACTCCCCTTTTGAGTTTAAAAAGAAATTCAACTTGTGGAATAGGTTGTTTTTCTGGATAGTGTCCCTCGTGCCCTGCTCCTAGAAGCCCTGCTGTGGGGTTCGCTGGGGTGGGGGGAATAGGAATGTTTCTTCTGCCCACCTCACAAACCCCACTGCAGGGCTTTTAGGGTATGGTTGCTCCTATTTTATTGGTTGGGCAGCAGGGTCCAGGAGAGCCTGAATATCAAGCTCTTGGCACCCAAGTGTGCTAAACCCTTTGAGTTCAATTTATCCAGAAAACCATAGGTATACTACAATTGAGGCTGGGAGCCATAGATCTCCTTGACTAAGATGAGTTTTGAGGTATGTGGGTCTTGCCGACTTTGGGGTATACAATCCTCTGCCATTAAAATTTGATGAGAGTTTTGCCATTGATTTCAATAGTAGAAGACTGTATACACTTTTCCTCCCTCTATCTGTTCTGTTCCACATATATGCCTGTAGCTGCTTCTTCAGTGTACCTTGCAACCTCATCGTAACGTGCGCATGGTGCAAATTTGGTTCAAACATGATCTGAGATGTAACATAACTTTTTAATAAAAAACAAACAATACTACTGCAAACAAAGGGCATAATCAGAAAAGTTCTTTGATCACAGGAAGACAGATAAGCCATCTCTGATAAGATCCCCCCACCCCACCCCCGAGACACGCGTCATTATCCCTTAGACAATGGAGTCTCTCCTTGGTGAATCCCTTCCCATTTGAGAATCTTACTACAAATAACTAGCCTGTTGCTTTGGTATTGTGTGTGTTTTAATTAAAAAAGAATCCTTGTAAGTACATGTGGGTACAAGAAGCAACATACGTAGCTTATTAAAGCATAATAGTATTTCTAGAAGAGATCTTAAGTATTTAATCTCTTAATTTGAAAGAATAATTCAAGATCTTGCATAGACGTTTAATCTTATGTTAAAGGATCAATAATAAAAACACAATCTCTTTACAGATCAAGCCAAGTCCAGAAGGCTCAAAGGAATACTTTGAGAAAGTACATAAATAAATCAACCCAATCGATGGCAATAAAGCGGTCCTGACTACTGTTGCCTTGAAACCATAAACTGGATTTCCTACGGAAAGTGGCCACAATTGAAATAGAAGTGCAAAACTATCTTAGTTAATTTTGTTTCACAGGAAAATGTTAAACTACAAAGTGTTAACTTGTACAAAAATCTAGAATCTTGCTTTTTCTAGAATAGAATACAGTGCACTCCCTGGTATCTCTGTAACAAGCAGTCCTGAGCTCTAGACCCCTGTGTAGTATTGCAAGTACCTAGGGGATGAGCACCAGCCACAGACCTTTCTCTTAAAAAGTATTGGAACAAAAATATCACCAGATATGCTGTGTCCATCTGAAGATGTCTGGTCTGAGTCGTCATGGAATGTGTAGGGTCTACATAAGTTGCATCTAGACTGCTCTTAGTTTTTTGTTTTTTTTAGGGGGTGGTTTAAAGCTGCCTGTTATGATGTGGAGGTAGAATTAACACAGACCCTGATTATGCAAGTACTTGCCCAGGAGCTTAAAATCATGCACTGAATAGCTCAATTGTGAATTTCTAGCATTGGGGCCTTATGCATTTGTAATTATCCAACAAGTTGTATTGGGGTATAAATGTACAGGCACACTAATGGAAAAATATGAAGGATAGTTGTGTTTAGTTCAGTACCAAATATGTGGTGAAGCTGCGAGCTTAAATCTTTTAATCATGGTACAGCTACAGTTACTTTCACCTTTAGAAAATATCTAATCAACGATCTGACTTGTCTCTTGCTGCTTGGATGCAGATCTCCAAATATTGTAATGTGAAAGATTCATGAATTAGTCTCTTCCTGAAATGGCTTTTGAGTACTTTTGTTTAAGCAATGGAATCATGAATAAATGAATCTTTTAAAAAACCACGAGCTGTAGATGTTGTGCTTCACTATGTGCTCCTTGGTCTTTATTTTCACTACAACTCTGCCTACTCCCAGTAGTTAAAAGCTGTTAATGCTTGTAGGTGGCTGGAGGATGCTTGTAGCCCTAGATGGGCAGTGGGGAGGGGAGAGTGGAACAGCTTTTGAAGGACTGGATCACAGGCCTAGAAGTAGCATGTTGGTGGTGGGCGCGCAGCTGAGTTCATTCAAGCCTCATCTGACACGTTTTCCTAGAATTCTGCTGACTTCAACCATGCAAACGAGTTAAATTTAAAAACAAATGTAGATTTTTCTATTTTGTGTTAAAATATTTAAGCCCTGCTGTTTACTTCCAGTTCCTGCCAATAAGAGTTTACATTCCCCAAACCTACCTGGCTAGTAGCTACTGATGGACCTAACCTCCAGAAACTTGTCCAACCGTTTCTTAAACTCAGTAATACAATTGGTCTGGAGCACATCTGGCAAATTCCACAACTTAATTGTGAGTTAAATGAAAAAATACTTAGGGTGATTTCAGATGTGACGGGGTGAACATTCACCCCACCACGACCACAGTCAAACGCAGGCCGCGGTGAACTGCGGTGAACGCCTGTTTGCCACCCGCCAGATGTTCACCACAGTCAAACACAGCCCGCGTTTGCATTGACCACGCTTCGTTCCCCCTCACCACCCGGAGGTAACGAAGCATGGTCAAAGGCCACCACGGCCGTGGTGAAGGGTTCGTCACGTCTGTTTACTCATCCTTCACCACGGTTGGGGTTCGCCGTCCCGGGCGGGCGGTGCACTTCCTGCCCATCGCGCTGGGGGGTGGGCCCGTGCGGCCGTACGCAGCACCGCATGGCTCCGCCCCCTCCGGTAGGGTGAGCCAACAGACACTACGGCCGCCTGGATTGACCGTGGGCTGTGGTGTCTCGTTCCCCACGGGTGGGGGGGGGAAGGGGAGAACATCTGTTCGCCCACCCCTTGACCCCCGCCTGTGGTCTGAACCACACCACGGCCCACCGTCAATTTGGGCAGCCGCAACATCTGAAATCACCCTTTGTTTTGTTTTAAATCTGCAACCTATTAGTTCCATGGAGTGTCCCCTGGTCCTAGTACTATTTGAAAGGGTAAATAACTGTTCTGTACTAATGTGGTCCACTCCACTCATGAGTTTATAAACTTCTATCATAGCGCCCCTCACTTCGTCTCTTCTCCACGATGAAGAGCCCCAGCCTATCCAAGCTTTCGTAGGGAAGCCATTCCATACCCGTTATCGTTTTTGTTGCCCTTCTCCGTATCAAATTATCTCATCTGAAAGACATCCAAAGGCACAACGCAAAGCCTATTTTCTCACATTTATGAACGATGGTTGAGAATGATAGCAATTGTTCGGGAAACAAACTTTATTTTTGTCTCTTAAAAAGCAAAAATTAATACGAAGCATTGTATGGCTGTTACCTTTCAAAGGGGCTAAAAGGTGCTAGGCAGCTGAGGGGGATGGTGTTCACACCCAGCTCCACAAGGTGCCCTTCGCCACAGCCCGTATAAGGCTGGGACTACAACTCCCAGCAGCAGTCATTTGCTAGCACTGGCTGGCCTTAATCTGAGTTTGCACAGGAGGAATTGGTGGGGCAGCTGTGTAAGATTGTACCTGTCCAGTTCTCAGTCAGACTAGAAGGGGGGGTTGCCTAGTGTCCAGGCTGACATAGGACACTGATGCCAAATTCCAGAAATCAAGCTTGTGCTGAGTCTGTCCTATGGAGCTGTAGGGTATCTGTTCCACAGAATGCTATGGGGTGTCTGTTCCATAAAGTACTAGGGGGCTCTGGGGGTTGTTTTAAATACGGGATTTTGGTTTTTTTCGCCCTGCCTCAGTGTGCGCAATGGGCTCTCTTAAATCTGCATAAATGTACATAAACATGTCAATGTATGCAGATTTTCTTACCTGAGACAGGTGCCAAGGTGAGACTCGCTACTGTCAGGGAGTGATTGGAGTTCAGGCTTATTGGAGGTGGGGGAGGCACAAGCCCTAGACGCCCCCATAATTGCACCTGGGGGAAAATCTACAGTCCCGCGGGTCCCTGGGCTCTCCGGCCTTTCCCAACGCTTTAGCCTCTCCCTGGGGTTTCTCCTTGCCCCAAAAGGGAGTGGCTTGGGCCGAGAGGTGAGCGGATGGTGCTGACTCTGCCGCACGGCAATCCCCAAAGGAGCGGCTTGCAAACTTGAGTCAGTCTGTCTGTCCTCCTGGAGCAGCTGATACCGGCGCCCGGCCGCGCAGGCGGAGAAGCGGAGCCCGGGGAAGGGAAACGCCGGCCGGCCGGCCCCTTCCGGCGCTGCACGCTCAGCAGCACCATGGATTTAAGCTTGCAGCTCTGGCTTCGCGAGAGCACAGTAGGAGAGTGGGCTCGCTGTCCGGGGGGGCGTTGGGGTGCATGCGGCATCCGAGAGGGGGGAGTCGATGTAGAGGGGTCGGGGGTGGGGTCAGGGATTTGCAGTCTTTCCGGCCGCCCTCTCCCTGGGATTTGCAGTCTCCTGCCTCGGGGATAGATTGGATCTAGGCGCCTTTTGTTATTTAAAGGAAGGAGCTCTCCTGAGAGGCGTCCAGGATTATCAATTCCTTTCCCCAGAGCAGCCCTGGGTCCCCGGCAAAGTGGGAGCAATCGCTGGGGTTGCCCCGTCTCGGCTTCTCTGCACCTCGCTGAAGGTCAGGCTGCCCTCGGATTCAGGAATCTAGATTTAGGTCCACACGCTCCCTCCCGTGGTAACTGTTTTCACGGCGGTGCTCTGATGGCCAGCGTTCCTGTGAAATGCAAGGACTTTGTTCCTTTCTTCCAGCCATCTCGCTTTTATACTGCAATCCTCCCCAACCCTGCAGCGACAGCCTACACAGCATGGCTGATTTAGCAAACCATCCCAGACTTGTACCATGTGGAGCAGTTGATGGGGGAACCAAAAACAACCGTCCTCCCTCAGCAAGGACACATGTGACCCAGCTGGTTTGCATTGGCTTCCATTCACAAATCTGAAAACCATGTCAGCGGATGGAAGGTTTTGGGCCCTCACCAAATGAGTTGGGGTCATTGGCTTTTCCATCCTATGCTAATAACTGGTTTGTAGCAATTATAATTTATAGCCATAATAAATAAAAAATAGGGAGCTGCCATCGCTAGTGGAAATACATATATTTCCACTATATATATATTTCCTATATATATAGGACTGCAGTATAAAATATGTATAGGATGCCTGGCTTCATTCTCCCAGCTGTGTGGAAGGTACACCTCTAGTTCTTTTGCCTTAATATAAGATTTATTTCTTCGTGGGGACTAAGTGCTGCTGACACAAACCCAAGTTGGGTAAGGCTATATTTAGTTTGGCCTGTTATTATCAGGGGTCAAGTGCTGCCAACTCAAGCCCCGAGAACGGCAAGGCTAGTTGCTCCCTTTTCTTTTTATTTTCAGGGGACAAGTGTAGCCAACATAACCCCCGGGAAGGGTAAGGCAGACCCCACTCAACTCAATTCTGGAGTCCAAAGGATGGATCAATATAAGCATGGGATGGTTTTATATAATATATAAGTTGATAAATTGTCGTTCAGTTTGGTCCCAGTTGATGATAGCTATATTTATAGTTCATTAATAATATGTGGCTGTTTTTTCTCTGGGATTGATATGGAATTGTATTTTGTAATGTATGGATTACTTTGTTGTTTTTATATGATGGTTTTGTTAATGACCGAAGGTCAAACAACAAACATTTTACTTACTTACTTACTTACTTACTCCCAGCTGTAGGAAATAAGAGTATCAGAAAATTCTGAGTAATGCTGAATTACACAAACGTTTGCAATGTTTAAATGAAGGGTGTCTA
Source organism: Sphenodon punctatus (assembly GCA_003113815.1). Classification (NCBI taxonomy): domain Eukaryota; kingdom Metazoa; phylum Chordata; class Lepidosauria; order Sphenodontia; family Sphenodontidae; genus Sphenodon; species Sphenodon punctatus. Next base: position 7,481,416 of record QEPC01008364.1, on the reverse strand, counting down.
TTTTTTTAATAGCCTTTTCCCCAAAGACTTCTTCATTGGATGGATGTTTTGAACCCACTTGCCTTAATCAAACCTGCTGTAAGTACATTGGATTTTTAATAATGGCACTCTAGCATGTGTGGTGTTTCACTTGATTTGCATGTGTAGCCAGGCTGAGAGTAGCATCCTGAGATGCAACTAGGGGTGTTTTTAAATGAAATGCTGCAATGCACAACCACCCGTTAACCATGCAGCCAACCGCGCCTTTGAAGGCGGTGCATGGGGATCTTTGCTCCCATGGAGCACTCATTCATGGGGCACTGCCAAATAATCCAGAGTGCGCCATGTGCACCTGGATGAACCAGGGTGTCTAGAGAGCTGTACGGCTGCCCACCGCCCTGGTCCCACCCACAGGCCTGCGGGGAGGTCTCTGAAAAGCTCTTAAAGGACATGTGTGCGAAATACAAATACACGTTGGCTCAAAGCACCCCTCCCCCCCGTGATGCTCGAGAGAAGAGCCACTGCCATGGAGGACAGCAGTCCTGCCCAGTATGTGCCTTTGCTCTGTGCTTGCCTGGGGACTGACGGTGGCTGCACCGTCTCCTGGGCTGGAAGGGGTTACTGGCTACTGTGGCTTCATGTTTCCGTGATCTCTGGGGCTGTGTGCCATGGCAGAGAGTGGGTGCTGGATTGGAGCTTGGGGTGGGGGAGCAGCTGCCGGTCTGTGGTAGCGGGAGTCTGCTTGCGTGGGCGCGGTGGCCACCCTGGGAGCCACCATTTAAAATCTCCACTTACTCCACATGCGTGGGTGCTGCACAGCTGTATGACTGAGCAGCCACGGACCCCTCCTCAAACCTTGCTCATTTAACAGGGGTGGGTGGGGAAGCCTGGGGCCAAATCCAGCCTACAGTTGGTTTTTACTTGGCCTCTTTCCAGTCCCTGGATCTGTCCTGTAAGCACCGAAAGTGTGAGCTTAGGGGAAGGGAGTGACCATGAGGAGGGCATACACTCCAGGAAAGGGGCTGGATTAATGGAATTAATCCATGATCAGGACCCTCCCCTTCCTACCCTCATCCTGAGCACACCCCTTAAACACACACACACACACACCCCAACTCCTGTTAGCCTGTGGAGCTTGTACCAACTTTCAGAGTGGCCCGTGGTAGGGAAAAGGTTCCCTACTCCCTGATCTAGACTCGGAGGACCCACAGAAACCTATTGCAAATAGCTGTCTCGGCTCTTTGTTGTTCTAAGGCAAATACATGGAGTTTCATGAAGCTTCCTGTAAAAACTAGAGCGGGGGTGTGGTTTGAAGAGAAGCGGAATTGCGGGGAAGTACTTTGTTGTACATCATCATTTTAATAAGGTCTAATTACCTTGTCCCTTGCATTTAAAAATAAATACTCAGCTTCTCAGAGAATATATGTTTGGAGTAAACAAATTACTATATAAGACTTTGTTAAAAGGGCTGCAAGAACTTATTGGCATGATCCTTTGGCTGTTTAGTGTTGGCGTGAGTCCTGTTCGCTCCAGGAGGGCTAATGCTGGTGCTAAATGCTAGCACTGGTGGTAAACAGTCACAGGGTTGTGCCGTATGTAGGACTAACCTTTAGCCCATTGAACGCGTTTGGAACCATTTAAGGGTGAATGTGATGTTTTAGTTTTGGATTTAGAACGTCAGCACAGAGAACCGATTGCACAAAAAAAAAAAAAAAAATGCTGGCCCAAACACCTTTGGACATGACAGAAAAGAATGGCTGATCTGTATTTTTGTTGATTGTTTTTTCCTTCCCCTAAATGTAGGAAAAAATTAAAGAGTCCCAACAGCTTTTATTATGCAGAAAACAGTCTCTCCAGAAGTCCCTACAGGATGAAAAGGTATCGTTTAGTAAGCCGTTATCGCACGTGTTTGTCTAAACTCCACTTAAACTCTTAGGCATGTGACTTTCTCCTTCCGCGTATCTCACTCAGCTCTTAACTCCACAGAGTTCCCCACATAGTAATGACTGGTGAAAAGGCTCCTTGTAACCTATTTCTAGAGCAACCTAGGCCACATTCTGACAAACAGAGGGAAACTGAAGTAACTACTTGGAATGTAATTAAATCGAAGTAACTGCTCCACTTTGATAGCATCCAAACAGTGGGCGTCTTTAGACATAACGAATATCAGGTGTCAAAACCCCATGGCACGTGTTTGGCCATTCTGTGTAAGCAGTAGCACCATAACAATTCCAACACCAATTTGGCCGCCCGTTGAACACGCAATGTGAACACCAGTGCATCACGAGGACAGTTTTCGTGTTCCAGCTGAACACGTGGTCAATAATGTGTCTAATGATATTGTGTGGTGTCTTAGCAGGTACAACTTGGGGAACAAGGCAGCAGTCTGGGGGCGAGCAAAACACCGATTTACCCCAAGTTGGGCTGTGTGTATAAGCAGAGCCACATGGTAAACTCAGGGCCAAACTGGTGTTCATAGCAAGGTCAAAACACACATTCAGACACCCGTTGACGTTATGTCTAAAAACACTCGGTATAAACGGAAGTAACTTAAACAGGGCCCCGAGGGAAATGCGGGTCTGCGATTCGCAGACTTCCTGCAGAATTCCCCTCCCCCCGCGGAATCTCCTGCCCCGCTTACCCCCGCGTAGAATTTCTAGCCTGCGCTGGGGAGATGCGGGGCAGGAGATTCCAGGGGGAGCGGGGGGAATGAACACATCCTCTGGGCTTAACCTCCCCAACCGCCAGGGCTTGCCTCCCCCTTCCCAGTTTAGAAGTTAATTTTAACTTAGCAGCGTCTGTCGGCAGCAGCCGCCGTTCCCCTCAGCGTGCTCGGCTCCACCCGGCTCCGGGGACTCTCCAAGCAGCGCAGCCAGATGACGTCATCCGATTGCGTCGCCCGGAGAGTCCCTGGAGCTGGGTGGAGATGAGCGCGCTGAGGGGAGCGG
>QEPC01008364.1:7455447-7475248 GCA_003113815.1 Sphenodon punctatus | reverse complement strand
TTCTCAGCACTGGCTGCCGATTGTCTTCCGGGCCCGATTCAAGGTGTTGGTATTGACCCACAAAGCCCTAAATGGCCTGGGTCCTGCCTACCTGTGGGACCGCCTCATACCCCGGGCCCTGGTGCGGCCCTTGTAGTTGGCTGGGGACGCCCGTCTCGAGGTCCGTCGCACAATAGGTCATGAAGATTAAAGTTTACTTTAATATGAGGACGAAATAGTTGCTAATCTAGTAGAACAGGCTGTGGGAGATGAGGATAAAATGAGATGCTTGGCACGTTTTAAAGCATGTGCTATTTTTAAAGTAGATTTTAGCAGACTGTAATACCCAAATAAACACATGAATGGGAGGCTCTGGGTATAAATGTCTGTTTGATGGTAGAGAAGACTCCTACAGACCAAACATTGGACGTAGTAAATGAAATTAGAACCCAGGATTAATTGTAAAACCTATTCTGAAATAGCGTGACAAATTTTTGTTTTAAAATTGCATAGGTAAAAGAAGCCTTGAATACAAATCTGGTGAGTTGTCTATATAAAACGATTTAGATATCTTTTGCTTTGGTTGGCTATATCTGTTCGAAGGTAAAGGTGTCCTAATTTTATTTTATTCCCTTTTTTTTTTCTTGAAGGCTTGTGTGCATCCACAGACTGGTGATGTAATACCCTCCCTCTTCAGGCCAGGAGGTCAGTTTCCATATGCAGAGGAGAACCGCTAATATGGACACTTCATTGATAAAGATCTCCCCGGTTTGCTGTCGATGCCTGTGTGGGGGTGATATTTCTGTTGCCGATCAGCTGTTCAGCAGCAAAACTCTCTTGCTGCCAAACCACCAAGAAGAACCAGCTTCCTCCCCCCCTCCTGCCCTTCTAGCCCCTGCCTCTTCAACACGGGCCAGGGAGACATTGCATAGAGGGACTAATGTCTATGAGGCCAGAGTGGGGGCTCAGCACTGGCAATTAAATTCAAGGGGGAGGGGGATGGAGTCCTGGGAAATGTTTCCAGTGGGAATGTGCCCCCCGATATGTGAAAGACCAGGAGAAGACTGATTGTGGCCATTTTGAGAGTCTGAAATGAAAGCTAGAAAAAAACAACAACCCTCAATTGTTTGTTTGGCTTTGGTTAATGACTTTTCTGTGCTGGCTATCCCTATAGATGACCCCACAAGATGACCTGTTTCATATTCAGCTGTAGAGAGGCTAGTTGGGCCAGTAGTTAGGTTGCTAGCTGGAGACTAGAGTTCAGTTCCCTGTGCTGATAAGCTCTGGGCTGGGTACTGTGGCTTCTGGGTCAGGCTTGGGCTCTGGCAATCCATTTGTTCACAGATTTAAGCACTGGCTGTATGTGTGGTGGTTGGGTTGGGCAGGGACCCATATTCACTCTTGTCAAAAAATCTTAAGTTCTGCAACTAGTGAAGCCAAATTCTGCAAATTCACTGCGAGCATTAACATTGGCATAATTCGATCGATTTGCATAATTACACAAAATTTATACTTGCGAGCTTGCTTCCCAGCATGCTATTTCAACAGGTTTGACATAAACCTGATTCAGGACCCCCCAGGCTCAAGGTCCCCCAACTGAGCTGGCTTCATAACATAACTCCCAGCCCTCCCAGGCTCCTCCTTACCCCCCACCCCCAGATTCAGGACCCTAAGCCCCCCCCCCGGCTCCTCCTTGGCCCCCTCCACAGATCCAGGACCTAAAACCCCTCAGATCCAGGATCCCCAACCTCCCAAGGCTCCTGGACTGAGTGGGTGGGGCCATGCAGCTGGAGAACGGGGCAGAGGAGACCTGATAAAAGATCCCCAGCTCCTCCCTGTTCTAACCCACTAGCCTGGTGCTTGGCTGCTCTCCCGCTGGTCCTTCCCCTAGCCCCTGCCCGGTGGCTTCCCAACGCACCCAACCCAAAGACCTGCCTCATGCAAGTCCCACGCTGGACTTCTCTCTGCTGCTGCTGGTGGTGGTCCATGTGATGCTGCCTTCTGGCAGCAGCTGTTCTCCATTCCCAGCTAGTGCCACGTGACCATGAAAACAGCCAATCACCGTGAGGGCTGACTGAAACCGCGAGGGACTGCAATTTGCAGCTGCGCAGTAGACATGGGTCCCTGGGTATGTGAGCAGGTTGATGTGCTGCTGGAGCTGTAATCTGTTCCCAACCAGGGCTCGGGTTGGCACTGCATGTTCTTCCCTACCTCTCCATTTTCCCACAGCAGCACCAGTCCCAACCCTGGACTGAGAGACACCTGCAATTCCAGATGTTTTGGTATCCCCCAGAAGTGTGGGCCTGTGCTGCAGAAACTTGCTGCACCCTTCTTTTACTCAGTGTCTGAGGCTCGCTTCCGAAAGCCACACACCACAAACCATTTACTCTAGAGTAATCCTCTGGGCTTCAGTGAAACTGCCCTGGAGTAAGTGGCTTGCGAATTGTGGCCTAAACCTCCAGCAGGGATAATAGGCAGGAATTATTTGCATTGGTTGGTTTTGCTCTTTGGAGACCATTCTTGAAGTCCTTGCAAAACACTTAATTTGTATTCCTCTTTCACATAGTTCAGCTGCTCTGGATTTGCACGCCCCTAGCTGGAAACATACTGACAAATCACTGCTTTGTTTTTGGCACCATGTGACCAGTGTCCGATTCACGGAGTGAATAAAACGGTCCATCATGGTGTGCTTGGTTTTCCCCTAACAACACTACTATGACACTACGTCCTGTGCTACAGGCTGGTTGGACTCTGTCCTGGTGGGTGGATTCTGGTTGGGATCATGAAATGTGGAGCCAAGGTGGCACGGAGTCTAGGTGGGACACAAACAGACTTTCATGAAGGCTGTTCATTCATTACCTTAGAGAACCTCTCGTTTTCCTTTACACGAGCTCTCTTGCCGCATCTCTCCTTTGGGAACTAAATTCTCTCAGAGCTCAGTTACGTAGCTTCCAGTCAGTGCTGTGGATGGAGGCTATTGAAAGGGTCGTCTTTGTCTGTGAATTATAAGCTTTGTCTCGGGTTCATATGAAATGGAGCCTTTCCTGCGGGGTAAACTACTCCCTGATAAACCAGCCCTGGAGTAGATTTCTCTGGCATGGTTACTCTGGGGATAAGACTCTTGTTTCAACTGAATAGACTCTCTCAGCAAACTTTCCACCTCCTCCTCCCTGGGCAACAAGAAACAAAGGTCAGGATTTATGTCCCAGGATTTCCTCTCCGCTTGCTAGACATATTGTTTGTTTTCCTTCCCCCCCCTAAAGCCACCGAGTTGGCCTTGTAACAGTCAAGTTACTAAAACACATTTTTCTTTTTTCTTTTAAAGCTTTTCTGCCCATAGCTACCCCATTGGTAAGTAGTAATGGAAGATTCCTGTGTGCGTGTACTCAAAGGCCTACATTTTCTGAAGTTGTGAGTAATGTGGAGTGGTTCAGTACTGGGGTCTCCAATTTGAGACACCTAATTTGAGGGGTCCCATTTTCAGAAAGAACACAAAACTCTCGGCTAATCAGAGCCCTTTAAAGTCTTGAGTTGGATGCCCAGGACTGCAAGACACTTCACTGCTTTCAGAGCATTTGAAGGGGTTGTTAACGGATGAAGGTCAGCGTTTCAAGCATACGTTGGCCTTCAGTAGTCAGCTGCAACAAGGATTGAGCACAGCTGAATTGGGTCTGGAGGCCTCTCACGCTGCTGGCTTTTAACTTGACTGTATCTCTAGTTGCACATGCAGATGCCTGTGAAACGTATGAGTGGACTAGGTTAAAATAACTTGTTGAGTCTGGATCTCTTGCCCTAAGAACAATAGGAATAATAGTGGAACAAGTTTGTCCCTGTAGATCGAAACTTTGGGCCAAAGATTTGGTGCATCCTGTAGGAGTCCATAACGTGAGGTGCAGAGCTTGACTATTGAGATTATCTAACAGAAGTCTACAAGGCTCCTCCTCCACCACCCTCGTGTGGCCCTTGCTCCCAGAATGTCTTTGGCCCTTCTCCCAGGCTGCCCCCATGCCTTGAACTCTCTTCCTGAATACATTCAATCTACTCCCTTCCTCCCAACCTTCAAATCCCTCCAAAAAACCTACTTCCTCTGTCAGGCCATACCTAGCTACTGCCCCCTCCCCAGACTGCTCACTGATGCTGTCCTTACACTTGACTTCCCCCTTCTCCCCTATAACTGTGCTAAGCATGGTGCCTCAATGTATCCCAGTCTCTCCCTATGTTCCCCTCTCCCTTGTCCATATTGTAAGCCCCCTGGGGCAGGGACCTATCTTGTTATGATTGTACAGTGCCAGGTACATTGCATGTACTATATAAATAATAATAATAATTAATATCCTAATTGGAGCCATTGGATGCTACAGCTGTCTATATAAATATCGTAATTGGATAGGGTTGCCATCTCTCCCCTTTAATCCATGACGCTTATGAAACATACATGGAGCAGGACTACAGTGGTTCCAATTGGAACCCAATGCAGCCCTGCACCATGTGTTTTTCATAAGTGTCATGGATTAAAAGGGGGGTATGGTAACTCTATAACTGGAGCCATTGGATGCTACAGCAGTAATAATGAAGCTCCACTCTAGTTCAGTCAGCCGCTATGTACTTTGGAGTTATTATTTATTATTTTATTATGTATTTATATAGCACCAACAATGTACCTGGCATTTTACAGCTGTTGAAAATAGCCAGGGTCCCTGCCCTGGGGGGCTTACAATCTAAGAAAGACAAGGGAGGGGAGACGAGGGATGGAGGCAACCGAGGGCGAGATGAGGATGCATTCATGAAGGCAGGTACATGTGTTTAGCCTAGTTACATTGGGGAAAGAGAAGGGACTATGGGGATGAGGAGCTAGGGAAGGCCTGACAAAAGAGGTAGTTTTCAGGAAGGATTTGAAGGGTGGGAGAGAAGCGGATGTATTTGAGGAGGGAGTTCCAGGCATGGGAGGCAGCAAGGGAAAACAGGCAAATATGCTTGGAGGAGCAGTAGAGGCGTGACAAGCGAGGGTGGTGGTAGAGGAAGAGTGGAGTGAGAGACGGGGGGGCAGGGAGAGGGGGCAGGCCATGGATAGCTTTGTAGGTAAAGCTGAGACGCTTGTGCTGAATGCATTCCAGTGGAGAGGAGGGGCTGCACATGTTCAAAGTGGCAGGCGAGGTGGATGATCTTGGCAGCAGAGTTTTGAGTAGACAAGAGGGGGGGGCAAAGTGAGCGCATGATTAATTCAGACATAATTTCTCCCGTGCTTTTTTCTTAATAGGTTTTTGGTACTTTGTTTCCTCACCACCTACCAAAGAGCACATTTATTTGGCAGGTAATGATCTTGTCAATTCTCTGCTTTTGAGTCTTACCCTAGATGGGGGTGGGGAACCTCTGTCTCGCCAGTCAACTCCAGCTGGTGGCTCTTTTTAATTTGGCCCCTTTTCAGTTCCTGGATCCAGTTCTCAGGCACTGAGAGATTAAGCTTAGCGGGAGAGGGGAGAGCGGAAATAAGGTCATGCACTCAGGGACAGGGGATGGATCCTTTCCATCTTGAGCATGCCCCTTGAGCACCCTCATCCCTAACTCCTGTCTGGTCTACAGATCTTGTGCTCATTTTCAAAGTTGCCCACAGAAGGGGAAAGGTTCTGCACCACTTGAACAGATCAGAAATACATGTCTTTTTACACTCTCATCTTCTGCAGTTGGCGTTTCATTCCTATCATGCCGGATTCACCCTGGCAAATGGAAACCTTTCTTTTCAGGAAAAGGTAGGGGTTTTTTTTTAGTTTCTAAAGCTTAATTGCATGATGCCAATTTACGTCTGAACTGCAGCAAATGAGGATGCTCCTACCGACTATGTATTCTGGCTTTTTAGACCATGGAGCTCCCAGGCAAGCATATTCTTCTCACCTTCGGAGCCATCTCTTTTGCGGCATGTATGGGAGTACGTATTGACAAGATCTTAATTCTTTGATTTTACTTATTTCTTCAAATTTATATCCCACCTTTCCCTAGGGGTCAGTGCAATTTACAAAATAGGAACCATGTTTAAAAACAACTACAACCCTAGAGACTCCCCACACATCCCCTATCCCCACCTGCCAAGTGCTTGGCCAAAAAGGAAGAGCTTACATTGCCTCTGGAAAATGCTCAGGCTCTGACAAACCTCCAGGGGAAGGGAATTCCACAACACTTGGGCAGCAGCCGCGAACGCCTCTCTGCGTGCAAACCGTTTGTGTATGAACCTGGCTGGCAGATGGTCCCTGCAAGGGAGCAGTCCGGTCTGTCTGCAGGGATCATGATGAAGCATACTGCGTGAGGCCATCTTTTGGATATGAGGGGGCCAGGCTGTTTAGGGCTTTAAAGGTCAAAAAGCACCCATTATACTAATAACACAGGCTTCTCTTATTGAATGCTGGGCAAACTATTTTCCAAAATACAACTTTGATCAATGCCCTCCCCCCGACTCCCTTTTTTAAAAAAAAAATCTAATCAGAACAATTTAAACCAATAACAAGGAGGTTGGTTTGTTTTTTGTTAATCAAAATTTCCTTTTAATGGGATAGTTTAATGGATAGCATGGAAAAGACAAACTCTAGCTTTGTGTCCCATTTTGCAGCATTTTCACATAGTTTCCTTTTGTGTGTGTTTTTCTGCAAATTTATTTTAGACTCTGCCTAAGTACTTGATGTCTCGATATCAACTGAATAGTCCTCCTATGCAAACCCTCTTCCAGAAAATAATTCCTGCTCCAAATTTTGGTGAGTAGAAGACTGAAAAATTGAGAGCTGTGAACTTTTTCTTCTGATTGCTAGAGCCATATCTTGCCGTGAATGTGTCTGTAGATATCCTTCCCCAAGAAGTCTAGGACTTGCAAGGTTCTTTTCAAACTTGCAGGCCAGTGCACTTAGAAACATTCTTATTGCAGAGCCTTGTGAGAGTGCACAGGTCACACATACCTAAGGATCTGACCGATCCTTAGGTAGGACAATGACCCTAAAAGTGCCATCCTCACACACTAAGGTCAGTAGGATTTTTGCCAGGATCATTGAGTTCAGGATTTCAGTCTTAAGTCTTCATCTGCTGTTTTAAATAAGTAATTCCTTTCTGTAAGAGTTAATTATTCTCTCTAGCTGTTTTTATTCCCCACTTAGAGTGAGGACTGTTTAGCTGACGGTCCGTGGGTTGCATCTGGCCTGCAGTAAGTTTCTACCTGGCCCATGGCCTTAAAATCCAGTTTTATTGAATAGCAATATTTTATAAATAAAATAGATTTCCAGAATGATGCCATGCAATAACAGCTGCAAACTTGGCATGTTTAACTTGCACAGTTCGTTTGGATACATTTGAAGAAGGTTTGACTCTCCCTGCATTATAGAAATAACATACATTGGCCACATGATGAGAGATTTTTGTGTAATCCAGCCACCTACTAGTTTGATGCCTTAATCTTGGTTGCAGACTGGAAATGACAACACAAGCAGAAAAGCAATTGGACTGTCAGTTTCTTGTGTTCTTTGCCCTATTGGAAACCTCAGTAGCCTGTATCTTCCATGCAGCTTTCTTCAAGTGACGGATCCTACTCTTGGAACTGGAGATGCCCAGACTTGTTCTGAGCTGGGCTTCTCTAATATCAATATTAGATTATATAAATATTGTGTCCATGCTGTTCCCCACATAAGATTTCATAGCTTCAAGAGGGTTTTCTGCATAGATCTGGCAAAGTATCAGATTCTACAGAAAAATCCATGATTGTAGACTCAGTGAGGACCTGTTGACTTCCAAGGAGTTATCAGCATGAAATGCTCTTAGTCTGGAGCCTTAACTGTGCCAACTCATCCCTGGACCCTCTCCAATCTGGCTTCCGCCCCCTTCACTCCACGGAAACGGCCCTTGGCAAGATCACCAATGATCTACTGGTTGCTAAATCTAACCACCTCTATTCCATCCATCCTGTCCCCCAAGCCCATAGCTTGGACTTTGTCTTCAACACTCACCTTTCCTTTAAACCTTACATCGACTCTGTTGCCAGGTCCTGTTGCTTTGCCCTCCGTAACATTGCACGGATTCACCACTTTCTCTCTGTCTCCTCGGCCCAAACCCTTGTTCACGCCATGGTCATCTCTCGCCTTGACTACTGCAACCTCCTCCTTACTGGCCTCCCCCGCTCTCATCAGTCCCCCCTTATTTTCATCCAAAACTCCGCTGCTAGGATCATCCACTCGGCCCGTCACTTCGACCACGTACAACCTCTCCTCTCCTCGCTTCATTGGCTCCCCCTTCCTGCACGCATCCTTCACAAACTCCTGTTATTTACTTACAAAACCCTTCACAACCTGGCTCCTGCTTACCTCTCCGCCCTTATCTCCTTACACACTCCTGCACACACTCTCGGCTCCTCCTCTGTCCCCTCCCTCGCTCTCCCTCATATCCCCTGCTCACCTAACCGCCTTCATCCCTTCTCCCTTGCTGCTCCCCATGTCTGGAACTCCCTCCCTGCCCACATCCACCTCGCCCCCTCCCTCTGCACCTTCAAATCCCTCCTCAAAACCCACCTCTTCCTCGCCGTCTTTCCCGATGTCTGTTAGAACTTCCCGCTCAATATTTAGTCTGCCCTCCCCGCAGACTCCTGCCTAACGGCAACCAAGCCAAGCACGTGCACCTGAGACTTTGCATCCACTTGAATGTTAATTATCCCTTGTCTCTCCCTATGTCCCCTCTCCTTGTCTCCCCACTCCTAGTCTATTAGATTGTAAGCTGTAGGCAGGGACCGCGTCTATCTCATTGTTCTGTAAAGCTCCAGATACACAGCTGGTGCTATACAAATGCTAATAAAACAATAATAATAATAATAATAATAATAATAAATTAATAATAATGTCAGTTTGCCCTGGGCCTTGATGTGAAGCCTGAGAAGGAAGGAGTCTTTAGAAGAGGGGATGGAGAGCCTCTATCTATCCCATGGTCCTTTTACGGCCCACAGGAGGTCAACAAACAGACCCCAGAGGTTCCCTGCATCCTCATCAAGCCACATTATATGGTTCACCAGCTTCTGAACAGCCATGGATGCTTTTGAGGTCTGCTCTTCGACAGTGACGTGACCCCCTTCATAGCGGTCACATTCCCCCATCTCCCCTCCTCCCCCCTCAGGATGCTCTAGGCTGCAAAGCCCTGCAGGAGTGGGGATTTGGCCCCAAAGCAGGGGTAGATTCTCCAACCCTGCTTTAGGGTAATCACTTCTTTGCTTGACCTAAAGTGCTGGATAGGGAGTTATTCCAACAGACTACACCAGCAGGAGTAAAATTAGGGTATTGAACCATACATTAAAGATGACTTCCTCCAGCATTTCAATGGGTAAATTCTGATTTGAGCTAAGCACCTATTTTTTTCATTTTGTTAAAAAGCATAACCTTTGGACATTACAGCCTTCCTGGGTGCCTATATCGTCTTGATAACCAGAAGTTTAGAGTTGGAGAAAGGAATTGAAGTCATGGATAAGGATGGCACTGTCCTTGGAATGTCGCAGAATGCTGGAGCAAAGGTAAGCAAAGCAGGAAATCTTTTTGATGGCTCTTTTTGTCTCCTGCACCTCCCAAAAGAGCTGTAGATAGATCCTGTTAGGCCGCCTTCTGATAAACCGTTCATTGGATGATGTTGGGACAGACTTCTGGTTTATTCCTGAAACGTCCATGTGAGGAGAGCGCTAAACAGATTTTATTCAGGGGTGGGAAGATAAGTATGTACTCCTGAAAAATCAGGAGTATAGACCCCCCTTGAAATTGTATTTCAAGTAACTGTATGAATCCTGTTCAGCATGAAGGCAGTGACCACAGTTCAGTGACAGTGATAGTTATGCCTCAGCTAGAGGGGAACTTGACATGGTACTACATTGGCTTACATTGTTTGTCTGAACACTCCCAAAGTGGAGTACTTTGATTTAATTACCCCTGTGTGTCGGAACACGGCCACTCTGTCAGAGTAGTGAATGAAGGAGCTTCTCTCTTCTAATTCCAGCTCTGCCACTGGTTTGTGTTTTTCTTAGGCCATAAAAGAAACAGCCTTAACAAGAGCAACATTGCTTGGGACCTCGGTAGTTGTTCCGGATTTTCTTCTGTACTTCCTGAAGCGGTGAGAAATATTACTGGCTAAGAGGGGGGGGAAATGGAATCCCTGTTGCTCGGGATTGGTTCTGATTTCTTTGCTTGCATAGGCAAGCTTACACGTCTTGCTATGCGGGATTATAGGGTAGGCTTTTCAGTGGAGTTGGGAGGAAGCAGGGACACCACTTGGTGTCCCAACCCCTAGTTTGGAAGCTGCAGTAGACCTTAAGGAAATGGACTTGGCTAGAGATGGAGAAAACTAATGCTTGGATCAAGTGAGCCCCAGGTTTCTTTTTCTCCAGGTATATTCATGAGGTTGAAAATTTGCAGATGCACGTGCTTCACTTAGGTAAGGGAACTAGTTTCTGAGAGGAGGAAGAGGATGCAGTTTCACTTGTGATGAGCTAGGGAAAGAGTTCTGAGCGAAGAGGTGAGTTTTCAGGAGGGGTTTGAAGGTTGGGAAGGAGGGAGCAGAGCGAATGTATCCAGGGACGGGGGGCAGCAAGAGAGAAAGGGCAAATATGTTTAGAGGAGCAAGGGGGTTGCGAGCAGGCGAGGGTGGGGCCCGGGAGCTTTGCTCCTTCTTTGCCAAGAGTGTGGCAGGATGCAAGAGTGGAGAGATATGGGGGAGCAAGGCAATGAAGAGCCTTGAAGGTGAAGACCAGTGCATTTTTGCAGGCAGACATTTCCCAGAAAAACCTGATTACAACATTCATTTTCCATACTTTTCCAGAGAAAAACAACAAAATGACTGTTTTACCAGAGAAAAACCTAGAATTCCATTTTTTTCTGGGAAATTTCCACCTGCAAAAACCTCACTGGCAGAGAAAACTAGGAACTCTGCTGGTAAGTAGAATATTTAAGGTGCATAGCGTATACCCACCCAACTGAAACTATCAGGATCTTTGAGTGTATTAAAAATACCGTAGCGTCTACACCCACCCCTTACCTGCTGTCTGCTTTGACTCTGGTTTTGAGGAGTGTGAAGGGGACTGGGGAGGAAGAAATCTCGGGCTGACTTGATCGGAGCATTTGTTTTCTCTATCTAGGTCCAGTTCCTTAAGGGCTACTGCAGTTTCCAAACTAGGGGTCGGGACACCAGGTGGTGTCGCAATCTCCAATGATTTGACCTACTTTGCGCACATTTCTTTCTGCTTGGGATTACGAGAGGATAGCAGGGGGTCACGCAGGCTAGAAGTTTGGGAACCTCTGTCCTACTGGGTAATGCTGGGTACAATGGTAGCAACATAAAACAATTCAGCTAGCAAACGGAAGTCTGCATAACTGAAGTTGGACTGAGGTTTCCTCCCCCTCATGTGACTACCCAAGGCTCAGCCAGGACTTTCCACAAGTCCAGAAACTGAGGAGTGTGTCTGTTCCAGGGGGCTTAGTGGCGAAGTCTGTTTTCTAGGGTGCTGCAGGCCTTTTTCCTCCACGCCTAAGGCCCTGATAGCATCTTACGATGAAAGCGACAACGTGGAGAGCTGCAAACCGAGAATCGGAAAAAACTAGGACAGCATAAAGGAGATGCTGTTTGAAATATAAATTAGACAACTTTAATTTCTTCAGTTTCAGCCTTTTAGTTTCCCACTATGGGTGCAATCCTAAGGACCAATAGGCCGGCCCTTACTTGCGCCGCAAGCACTGAACGCAGGCGCTCAGGCCCGCCTGCGCCCCGCCCGTGCAGCAAGCGGTGTGTGGCAACGGCGCGGCCCCCACAGCCGAGGGATGGAGCAGGCACGGCTCCTGCTCCACCCCCCAGGCTGCAGGGTGTGGAGGATTGCGGGGGTTGCAGCAGAGTGGTGCGCCGTTGTCCCGCACTGCTTGCTGCACAGGCGGGGTGCAGGCGCTCTATAATGCACCTGCCGCCGGCGTATACAGGTGGTAGGATTGCACCCTATGGAAATAGTTTTTAATGCCCTTCGATATCTTGACTCTGCGCTTTGGATAGTGATGCCTGCCCGCACCACTTTGAGCTAGAATTTAATCCTCAATCTCTTTAACAGCACAAATATTTTACTCCGAAATCCCCGTAATTTGTTGCCGCTGAAGTTTATTATAACGATTTTCGTAACGGGAGTGATGATACCGGTTTCGTTCAGTATGTTCCCACAAGTGGGGAAGGTAAGTTACCTTCTATACGTTGTGCTGTGCCCGCTTGTTAGGCAACATTTTTAAGGGCTAATTCCTTTGTGTTCAGTCACTCTGCCTGTATGTGTATAGCTCTACTTTATTAATTTATGGTCCCACAGGCTAATTTCAGTTCAGTTTGGTACAGGGGTAAAAGCCCCAAATGCAAGTAGAAACCCAACATTTTGAAATGATGGATGATCCTGTGGAGACTATTTCCCCCCCCCCAAAAAAATTGTAGCCCAAAATTGACTGATTTTAACTGAGTATTGTTTCCTCCTCTCCCCTTACTTAGGAAAAAAATCTGTTTGACTGGGGCCCAAAACTTGGGTTTCCTTTCCAGTTCTCTGGAGGTGGCAGGTTCCTACTTGAGATCACCATCCTATGACAGCTCTTCGCCTCCATATTCAAAGCAAACCAAGGAGTGGGGTTATACCCCTTTTCTTTTAACTCTCTCTGGGTCTCTAGTTGTCCTTCTGGGTGTCTCCTGGTTCTGAGGGAAAGCTTTAAATGTTTCTCCCTATTCCTGATATTCCTTGCTAGACTCTGGAGCCACAGACCCAGCAAACCTCTGAATAATCCTCATGTAGAATTCAAACCCATGCCATACCTTGGCTTGTTAGTCTTGTACCCTGAGAAGAGTCAGGTGCCTGGATCATCTTCCAAAGCTTCCAACTTCCCTTCTGAGATGGCTTCTTCTGCAGGGACCATGTTCTCTGTCTGGCTACATTTCCCCTAGAAAACTCTGAGCTGGGATAGGACCAAGTCCCAGAGGCTTTCACTGCTATCCTATCCTTAAAAGGCTAGTAGTAGATGCAGTTAAAGGGACAAAGGCAGAATACAGCTAACACATAGAATTTCTCAAATCAATGGTGGAAGTTCAACTGTCTTGGTTCTTTCTCTTCTGCCAACTACCAGATTAAGCGTTGTTGTTATTATTATTATTATTATTATTATTAACAAACATTTATAGAGCGCCAGTAATGTACCTGGCACTTTACAAAGTAATAAAATAGACACGGTCCCTGCCCCTAGGGCTTACAATCTGAGAGACAGGAGCTGGGGGAGAGACATAGGAAGGGGAACAGAGGGAGAGACAAGGGGTCTAACATTCATGAAGATGCGAGGTCTCAAGTGCACGTACTTGGCTTGGTTACGATGAGAATGACAGCAGGCAGGTCCATGTTGCAAGGATAAGGGTAAACCGATCGTAGGTATAGGAATAGTGGCTCAGCAGGATAAAGAGTCAGACAGAGCAGAGCGAAAGAGGTGAGTTTTAAGGAGAGATTTGAAGGTATGAAGGGAGGGGGCAAGGCGGATGTGGACAGGGAGGGAGTTCCAGGCATGGGGGGCAGCAAGTGAGAAGGGACGAAGGCGCTTAGGGGAGCAGGGAAGGCGTGGAAGGGTGAGAGAAGGGACAGAGGAGGAGCGAAGTGCACGGGCTGGAGTATGGAGGGCGATAAGTGCAGAGAGGTAGGGGGGAGCGAGGTTGTGAAGAGCTTTATAGGTGAAGACTAGGAGCTTGTGCAGGATTCGTTCAGGAAGGGGAAGCCAGTGAAGCGAAGAGGAGGTTCTTTAAATGCTCCCTGTGACGGACATGTTTCTTCTCCTGGGCTTTTTAAACTTGTGGAAGTGCATTTAGAAACAAGACTGGTGGCTTTAAATTGGGGGTGCTCAACGTACAGGCCCAAAGGCCCACATGCAGCTCATGAGGCCATTTCCTGCAGCCCCCATAGCTGCTGCTGACTGGGCTGCCATGGGGATTCTGTCCTCTTGGGTGTTGCCCTTTGACATTTGGACAGGAAAATTGGATGTTGAAAGGGAGCAGAAACAGGACCTCCCTTGGTGGTGGTAGCTGGCTGGGTGTGGAGGAGAGCTCCAGTGGCGACACCAGTAGGGCCTCAGGGCTCTTAGCAGCTGGTGATTTAGTGGCTCCCTTGGCAGCAACAAGAAATTAAGGGACCAGCAGTGGTTCCCCAGGGCCCGTTCCTGCTGTAGTAGCTTCAGGAGCCGGTTCTGGTTGCAATGGTGGCTCTCCAGAGCCCTGGGACCAGATATGATTATAAGGTCCTTTTCAATGGGTGTCCGCCCGTTCCCTCAGGCGCACAACCATTTCCACCGCCATCTTCCCTAATGCTTCCGTGCATGGATTGTGTGTGGTGATGGGGGGGGCACGCACGGCCGCCACCGTTTCCATGGACGCGCCCCCCCCGCACCCCAACTGCGGGCGGCGTTCGCACAGGCACACACCCCTGCGCACACGTATGCGGTGGGTGGGTGGGGAGCGCCCGTGTGAAAAGGGCCTTAGAGAGGCTGCTTGAGTCAGGATAGCAGCAACAGCAGCAGCATGAGGGCCAGCTTCAGTGGTGGTGTGGAGCCCTGGGAGTTGGTTCATGGAGCAGTGCCATGTTCTAGGGGCTGGCTCCAGCAGCCATGTTTTTTAGGTGTGGGTGCAAAGGAGACAGGCTGTTTGTAGGAGTACGTAGATGCAAGCGCATTGTCTGCCAGGGACCCAAGTGGAATCCATTTAATCTTCTGGATTGTGGGGTAGAAGGGAAGAGCAGCCCGGCGTTGGGCCAACCAATTTATTCTGGCACACCCGCGACTTAAGTTGAGCACCTCTGGTTTAAATCATTTTTGTTAAGTGCGATGTGGGTTGGATTTTATTTATTTATTTTTAACTTGCATGCGTTTCGCTACAAGAAGCCACTCTCCATTTTAGGTCCATTTGGCTTGTCTGTTTCAGATACGACGAGCTGATCTAGAGCCTGAAATTCTCTCCTCTGCAGAAGAAACAGAATTCTTTTACTACCGGGGAATTTAGGGAGCAACTCAAACTTATTCCAAACATGGCTCCTGGTGAAAATTAATTTGTGTGCACTCTACATAAATGTCTAGTGTCCCTCTGACCAATGAAGCGTTGAATTATGTCATAGCTGTTTAAATCTGGATTTGAAAGCGCTATCATTGGATAAACAGATCCTAAGCATCCTGTAGTACAACGCCTCTCTTTTTCACTATGAGCTCAACCATAAAATCATGTCTCTGGAAATAGCTGCATCAGGTCATTACTCTAAATTTAATTTACTACAAAAGGATTATCAGCAGTGCGACCATCAGAAATATCTTAAATTCTAACCTTTATGCCTCAAAGGGATGTAGTTTAACTTCTGATCTTCCTCCTAACGCATAGTAGTCGGAGACAGGGTGCCAAGTAAGAGAATAAAGCTTTATTTTTTTTATTGCTCCTTCTTTCATTGACTATTAAAAAGATGTATAAATTGTAGTGGGCCACTGGGGGAAAAAGGCTGTCCTATCCATTCTCATGAAGACTTTAACATTGCTATGTTGTATGAGTGGGAACTCAATTCAGGCAGGATAACAAACATGCCTACTCTTTAAAAAGAGAGCTGTCCTACAACCCTTTCTTCCCATCTGTAACCTCAGTGATTCTCTACTGAAGGAGACCCATCACGGAAGGAGTTGATGGTGACCTGCTAGGTCATTGGTTCTCCCCCAAATTGCCTGCATGACCCTAGTTTGAGACTTCATTCCAGGACCTTTGACTAGAGACCAATAAAAACATGCAAAATATACCAAATATCAATCAGGATTATGACTCTGTCCCCAAATGACCTTGACCTACTCTTTAAGAACCTGTGCTCTAAGCTCATGCCATTGGAGTTGCCATCTATCCAGCTGCTTGTACTAAATTTAAGGGTTCAGCAAATAAATCCTCCTCCACTCCTTAAGCGAGGCATGGTGTGATGTTGACAGAACATGACAGCAGTGGGGTGCATGTAATAAATAAATAAATGACTGGGTTGTATAAATATAATAGCATCATATTCAAAAGTGCTTTTACACGCGAGGGGTCCTGGCATGGACCATAGCAGGAGCCGTCACTCTGGGCTGGACTCAGCCCGGCCGCCAAATAAGAGTGATGTCAGGAAGGAGAGATGCACAGATGTGTGTCCGCATGTTGCCCTCTCTGCTGCGTGCAGTGCCCTTCTCCCCTGGCTCTGCTCTGGATGGCGGCAAGTAAAGCGGGCTATCAGACGCAATAGCCCACTTTGCTCCATGCCTGCCACTGGTTCCCAATCATGGTGGAGCTTAGCCTGGGGCTGTCCCTTGGGGATTTCCCTGACTGACAGCCTGGGCTAAACTTCACCACGGTCAGGTGGTGACCAAGGCCAGCTGCTTATTAACGCAATATGGCAGGACATCACGTATGCATGAAATAAATGTGGTTGTAGTATAAATTATTTACCTTTTCATAGAAGATCAGTGAGCTCAAAAAGATAGCAAAATCCTGTAAGGGCAAAGCTTGGAACCCAGAAATTCATACCTCCACTCAAAGCATCTCCGCTCCTCTACAGCAGTTTGGCTACAGGACTTCCACTACTTTTATGTTCACTGCATAGAAAACCATGTCTGTCTGTTTTTTAAAAATGTAGATATACAGTGTCACTACCAGCTTACTAAACATTGCTCTTTTATTGTGAGTATCTGAAACCTGTGCTTGAACAGGGATACTTATGAAAAGGCACAATTTGCATGAAATACACAGGCCAGGAGGGTTGGGGGGGGAGGGGAAAATAGGAATCTTTCAAAGCATAATTCTGGTAAGTAAAATTTCTAAAGTGCAAAATTAAATTTCGCTTGTTTTCATACAAGAAGTAGATTAGAGCCAAAGGTAGAAGCTAACTGTGGAGTCACGAAAACCAAGCAAAGGTGTGTTTTGTTTTAAAAAATAAAAGTTTCCAGTATTCATCTTGCAACTGAGAAGTGCCTTAGAAGATCATTGTTCTTCTAAACCATGTTCTTTTAAGTGAGTCTTCTTATCAAATCTTACAAGGCGTAGAAAATCTTTTTTACACAGACCCTAGTGCAATTACAGCAGCATCTCGAGGGAACCAAATCCAAAACCCATTAAAAGCAGGGGGGGGGGGGCTGGTAATGGGCTAAAGAATGGGTTCAATATGCACTGCTTTTTATATGAGCTTTAGGTTCTGATATTTTGGCCATTAGAAAAGAGATGTCCCAATAGCAGACCTGTACACCTCAACCCATCACTAACAGATAAAAGCTAAAAAGTCTGAAAGAACAAGGATACAGCCAGCAGCAATGTTCTGTGTTTTTAAATGCTCATGTGCTTAAATTTTTACTGAAAAGCTTCTGTACAAAGACATAGAAGTAGAGTTATAAACCCCTGAAAATAGAAGAATGTTAGTACTTAGCCTTAACTACACTAAATAGTTATTTTGTATATCGACCCCCAGTTCTTTTCCATACTCTAATAGCCTTCCTTAATTTATGTGTCAAGGCAAAGCTTTTTCAAATTCATAGTGCTTCTGCATCGTTAGTGAAACTTTTTCACAGTACCAAACATCCAATACTTACACTATAAAGATGGATAACTGATTATTTTTTTAATCTCAAGTGTAAAAAAAACGACAAGCTACAGCCCCCATGTAGGCAAGGGGGAAAAAAATGTTTTTCATATAACAAAGTGCTGCTGCAGAATCCTTTAATTTTTATGGGCTGGTCTGCAGAAATAGTGATTGACTGGCTCAGAATGTAGGTTTTCCTTACAGAGAATTTTAAGTTCTCCCCAGAAGATTACGAAGCAAGGTTAGTTTCAGGTGGCTCACCAAAAATAAACTTACGTTATGGCTACGCATTGAGACAAACAGATATATTTTTACAGCGAGGCCACTTTACTTGTTTACTTCCAAGCTATCCGATTTTGTTTGTTTACACTAGAATATTCAAAAAGTGTGAGTATCAAAGTATTTCACGAAGTGTGTATGTGTGGGGTTTCAATACCTCCATCAGGCATCAATACATCTGACTCCCAACTTACTTTCAGTGGGATACTGGTATCCAACTTCCTTTTGTGCTTTCCCATACTTTCATTAGAAATCAGGGACAAGCAAAAAGTTCAGAAGTATTTCCAAGTGTTCATCAAAGTATTCCAAGTCAAACTTCTATATTCTTCCATACATAATTAAAAATATAACTTGTTCTTTCCTATGTTTAATATTTTATATAAGTATTAGATATTTGTAGCTTTATGGTGAAGAGGACAGTTTCATCTTAGTCCAGGACACTGAAAGTATTTCCAAAAAGGTCATCAGATCTTAAGCATTTGTTCGGCAGCTGCTAGATGGTAAAGAAAGTTTTCCGTAGCTGGTGGAAACCGCCTTTGCTTTAAGGCTTCAAAGTTAAGGGTTGGTTTCTCGCCGTCATCAGAAACTTCTGTAAAGGATGCCAGATTAGTCAAGATTTCTTTTGTCTTCAGTGAAATATCCTTAAACAAAAACAACACAAACAAACATGAGGATTCATTTTTAGAAAAAATGATGTTTTTCTAGAGGATATACTTGGAAACAACTGTTTCAAGTCTTTTGTCAACTACTCTGGAATCGCCTCTTCCTCCTTCGAGCCGATCCTGGACAAAATATAAATCAGGAGCTATTGAGGGGGCTTAGCAACACTAAGGTTTTTCCTTTTAACAACAGAGATTCTCAAAGAATTTTACACTGTGGGTGTTACCAGGCATAAAGCTAACCACTTGTTTGGGTGTTAAACACACATTTGTTATTGCATCTGTTTGTGCAAACATGCTTTGTGCCATGAGCTTAACATGGCTTAGTATTGCAGAAAGCACAGTCATGCACAGCACGCAGCTGCCTCTCACACAAAAGTCCATTGTCCCACTTATAATCTGTGGTCACTTGAGATGCCATAGGGATCCAGGGCATCAAGGGACAGCTTCTGAAGTCAACAGCTGGTTGGAGGAGACAATGGGTGTTAACAGACATCACACTGGCCTGATTTAGCCCTACTGTGCCAGTGTGATGCCTGAATGGGGGTCTGGAACAAACCCCGCCTGGGGCAACGGCTGGGCCAGAAATATTGGCCCAGAAGAAAGCGGGCCCATAGTCCACACCCATTCGCGGCCCAGAGCGGGCAGAACAGAGCGGGAACATTTGTTCCTGGCCTCGGCTCCTCTCCGTATGGGGGGTTGCTATGGCGATCAGCCACGACTGCCTGCAGTAGGCAGTCATAGCTGCCCGTCATGGGGGCGGGGGGAACTGGGTCAAGTGGCTGCATGTTGCTCCGCGCCCCTTCCCTCTGGCCAGGTTAGGCCACAGGGATGTTTGTTCCCACAGCCAGAGCGTACCAGGCTGGTGATGTCCGTTAACACCCTATCAGGTAACCGGATAAACATGCAGCAGCATAAATGTCTGTAAAAGCAGCCACATGCCCCGGATGGTGTCAACCATTTTCATGAGTAATTGTTTTCCACAGATTTAGGGCTACTTCTGGTAACATCCATAGTACTGGGTTGGGAGGTTGAAATCCTGAAGCTACATGTGAACTTGTATTTCTCAGTAAAACCTCACAGATTTGCAAACTTGTAAATAATTTTAGGACTGTGACCCGAGTTTTTATTGCAAAAACGCAAACATACAATTGCTCACAACATCTACTGGCTTGGGATAAAGAGGAAAAAGTTTGTCTTTAAAAGACGGATATTCAAACCTTAAAAAGTTTAGCAGAGCATATGCAAATGGTTGTTAATATTTTATCCAGGGTATACTAAT
>QEPC01008364.1:7430871-7452750 GCA_003113815.1 Sphenodon punctatus | reverse complement strand
GCTGGCTTCTGATAAAGTTACGTGAATAATGTAACTTTCCTTACGCTATTTTTTGCCGGTCAGCAGCTGCTCAACTGTGCATGGGAAAGCTAGCAAAACCAATTTTCTAATCATTAATAACTCAGTTTTGGCTGAACCAATCACTATCCTATTACAGAAGCAATTATTGATCTTATGCTCCAAGCCTGTGACTTTGGGGGCTCAAAGCATCCAGGAGGAGAAGATATTGATGATTCAAAATTGTGAGGACGTGTGCATTTTTTACCACAACCAATTAACTTTTAAACAGTCATAACATTTTATTTTCTGGAAGGATCTTCTTCAAACTTTGCACATATGATGGTCCTCACAAATTATAGCCATGGATACATTTTCAGAAATGTATCTCAAGCGGTTTCCTCAAAATCAGGGCTTCAGCAGTCCCCCGTTTATAATGGAGAGTGGTTGTGCATTTAACTTCCTTATAGCTACCGCTGTAAGAGAATACTACCCAATTACTACAGCAGAACATCTTTCCAAAAATGAGAATTTCAGTATACAATGGCCTTATAAACTAGGTCCGGGGAGGGGAACCTCAGGGCCTGGGGCCAAATGCATCCACTAGCTAGTTTTTATGCAGCCTCTTTCCAGTTCTTGGCTCTGGTCCCTGCCCCCAAGCACTGGAAGATTGAGCTCAGGGTGAGGGAACAGAGATGAGGGCGTGCACACAAGGACAGGGGACAGATCTGTGGCCCAGATATATGATCTGGACTCTCCCTGAACACCCCCTTTAAGCATCCCCATCCCCCAACTTCTAAGGAGCCCTTGGAGCTTGTAGTCATTTTCCACGTGGCCCCACAGGAGGGGAAAAGTTCCCCACCTCTGAACTAAAGACTGTCACAGAGCTGCTGACTAAGGAAGAAAGAAGATTCAACGACTTCACATTTCCTCTGTAAACCATGAAAAGGTGTTAATGCTGGGCAAAGTTCAAACCAAAATTAACCTTGATGACTTGGCTGTCCGGTTTATCTGGATCTTCTGCAGACTGAACGATTAGTTGACCAATTTCTTTGTGTAATTTTCCCATTGTCATTGCCTCTGATGGGGGTAGAGAAATGCAACAGGTTATCATTCATCCAGTTCATTAACTCATTCTGAACAGAATCATTCTTTGTATCCAAGCCACCCTTCATCCAAGAAAAGCAGTAGCAGGAGATTCCTGTTCTGGCAATGGCCTCTCTCCATTACTCTTGTACTTCTCCGGGAAGAAGAATAGACTCCACCCTGTATATTGCAGCAACATGGTTTCACAGTCCATGAAAAGACCGTGGCTATGATCCTCCAATCACTCACTACAGATTTGCTGCATTTAAGCCATTCTTTGTCCATTTGTCTGTTCCAGTTTCAATGGAGCTACTCTAGAGTAAGTGGTTGGAGGCTCACAGCCTACAAGTTGAACATCATCGCTCATATGTTTTCCAAACATGTTTATTGCTCCTATTGGAATAAAACAGATATTCAAAGCTGGAAAGAACCAACAAAGTTTTATAAATCCCACATTCGCTTTTCAGATGTAAGCATGCAGTCAGTTTTCAGAAAGCAGGTGGACGTGCTTTTATATAGAAACAATTTTACAACAAAAATAAATCCAGTTAAGTTTCACTTTTTTCCTTACCCATCGGAGCAGCAACTCTCATTCTGGAAGGACAGTGTTTCCATTTTTAGCAGTGAAGGATGCAAATGGAAAACTGTCTTCCCAACTGCCTCCTCATTTCAACCCATATCTATTGTTCACCATAGATGGAGAAATCCCTTTGCAAGTTTTTAAGTAAAAATCAAGCTAGGATTTCCTACCGCCTGCACGCCCTCTACCTTTCATTTATTAGAAGTTCTGGAAGCTGCATTCTCTCCCCCCCGCCCCCAATTACAGAAAGAAAGAAAAAGCCAATACAAACAATAAGAGGATTTTATAAATGTCAGTGGCTTGGATCCAGTTCTACATTACATTCAATTACCATGGTTTAAAGCACCAGCTAATCACAAAACGTATTGGAAGTACTGCGAACACAAGAGATGGAGGACTCCAACCTCGTATTTCTGAAGAAAACTTAAAAAATATCATTAGTTCTATTATTTATATAAATACATGTAAATGACATTATGGCCCAGATACCCAGTTCACAGCCTGAAAGAATTTCAGTGAGAGGCTCTAGAAGTTTATTTATTTATTTCCAAATGCTTATAGCCCATCCCCTCCTGCACACAATGGCAGCTTGATTAACTTCTAATCAAACTTAATTTTCAGGATTAGCATGGAAGCAGAACCAAGCGTTCCTTGAATCTGGGTTTAGGGCAACAGAATTAGAGCAAAGTTTAAAAAAAATAAAATTGAAACAAACAATGAAAATACACCAACCAACCTTTTGCTTGCTGGGAAACGGTGATCTCACTATCGGCTAAATTCACATACACGTCATAGAGATCTGGCCTGTTGTTCACCTCAGAATCTATAAATCCAGCGATGTAACCTGAACGGGAGAAAGATTACTGTGGAGTTAAAAAGAAAATCAAGAACTATCCTGAAAACTCAAGTCGCTTAAGATTAAGGATCCAGTGTATAAACTGGCTTTAGCATAAGGAGGGTGTTGGGCTAGTGGCCGGGATGCCAGGACAGGAGCTGGGCCCTCCGAGTTAAAAGGGTCAGGGTCCCCCCACCGAGGCATCTGCCCCAGGAAACATTCTCAGGAGCTACAGCAGCTGAGGCTCCTCTGCCCTGCCACAGCTTTCACTGCTCCCGAGGGAGGCTGCTGTGGCAGGCACCAATACAAACCCTGCTCCCTCTGGAAGCCTTGGTCCCACCTCCTACACATCCTACCCAGTGTAGGAGAAGGGCTCTGCTTCCCAGGGCCACTGCTGGGGCTAGCGCTTCCCATACACTGCCAGGCCTGGGGCAGCTGTCTCACCTGCCCCTCACTACAACTGGACCTGGCAATGTACCCTGTCCCTCTGGTTCTCAAACTGGGGGTGGGTCTCGTACAGGGCTGGACATACCACAGGGTGACCTGGGGTGACTGCACCAGGCCCCACTCTTTCTGGGGCCCCACTGTGGTCCATTTTCACCAGGGTATAAGGGCCCCACTCCCTGCCAATGGGGCCCCAAACATGACCACCTTTAGGGCCCTGCCAAGGGAGGTTCCCCCAATGGACCAGCATTTTATCTTTGCTCTGGGCCCTGCAAATTCTTAGGCCATCCCATGTCCCACGGGGTGGGGTGAGAAGCACAGGAAGCACCCCAGGGGCCAGGATGTGAGAAAAACCACAGGTGGCAAACAGCTAGCTTCACTCGGACTGTTTGGTGGAATCTCTAAGGCTGTTTGCCCACATTACAGATACTCTGTATCTTTGTAACTTGTGCATGCGCCTTTTCTCATTCAGCAGGAAAATTAACATGAGTTTCATCACGGATTTCGGGGCAGGGAAATCCAGCTCTGACACTTACATGAGTTCTGTATTACATGAGATTTGAATGGGTGGATGGTGTGGATTCAACTTATGTGAAAATTACGTGTGAAGGGATCCTCTAACAGGATCCCTTAAGGTCACATGACTTCACACAGGGGGGGAAATATTTTTTTCACTCTAACACTGCTTTAACATTTCTTATGCATGTTGCAGGGCTGCATAGGGTGCCACATCAGCCCTGCAACGTGTATAAGAAATGCTAAAGCAGAGTTACATGCATGTCTGCTTTCATCCTTAGTGGGAGGGGGAGGTATTTTCCTAATCTTGTAATTCTTTAAATAGCACTGAGCTAAAAACAACATCAAAAGGAATCAAACCCACTTTCCCGACTTTTTGTAGGCTTGCAAAACAGGGTGTTTTTACACGAGATCCCCCCACACCCATGGACACCCACTGTCCATGTGGGGGAGCATTTGTGCGAATTCAGTGCCTGTTGGTGCGCGCTCCTGTGACCGCCCACCCCATCCAAACACGGAGCAGTCTGGGAAAAGCCAGAGTGCCTGTGCAGGGACGGTGTGTGGATGGGGCAGCCACGCATGGGGCCGCTAATTCAAAGTGCTCCCCAATGCACGATGCCCCGCCCCATGTACCGGCCGCAGACAGACACACACACACACCCCGCCCGTCTTGTGAAAAACACCCATAGGAGAGAGGGGGAGCGGGAATCCACCAGTTAAACTATTTGCATGCACTAGATATTCTCTCTCTATTTTGAAATATGTGCACACTTCTTTCTACAACTCACAAATCTACTAAAAAACCTTGAGAAACAAAAAGATGGCTCTAACTACTGACTTTTCACAACAGGAGCACTCTATTAAAGGGATCAATATTAGAAAGTTTGCCCCATTATAGGTAACTTGTTATCACTACCTGGACATGTCTTTAGTGCTTCCAGTTCATCGTCTTTTAGATGGACGTATGAATGAAGAATTGACCAGTCCTGTCGATGCCACACTAGAGCAGGTAGAGTCCTAAGAAAATGAAGTCGCAGCTGAAACTAAACATATATCTTTCTTGTAGTAATTAATGGCTTCAGCACTTTAGAGTGCAAAAAGCCTTTTTGGAAAAGCATCAATTGTGTGCCACAGGAGTCTTGCATGCAGCACTGAGCATCCTTAGAATAATGAGACTTCTCTTTACAGTCCTTATCTTGTCAGTCCTCACAATATCCCCTGTGAGGTAGGTTGGTCAGTACTACTATTGTTTTTCTAGACATAGGGAAATGATGCAGAAAGACAGCAACTTGCCCAAGCCCACTCAGAGAGCGTGTAACAAACTGGGATTTGAAGCCAGGCTAAGCATCTCCTCTTTCCGCTAGATCACAAATGCCATCGGTTATAAACAAAAGCATGCAGAAAGGCATTCTCAGTAGCTGTCCCACAATTATGGAACTCCCTTCCTTTGAAGATTTGTCTAAGCCCGAGCCCACTCATCGTCTGGAGACGATGCAAAACCTTTTTATTTGGCCGGAATTTTGGCAGGCAAGGATAGGGCTAGGGAGTAGTGGATGAGGGGGAGCTTACTTGACTTTATTTAATTTTCTTTGCTGCATTTTAATATATTAAGGGGCTATGGGATTTTATTTTATTTTTATTGGAGAATTTGTGATTTTATTTTTGTGTTTTGTCACCTGCCCTGAGCCTTAAGGAAAAGGTGAGATGAAGTATAAACTGTCATCAAAGGGAATTAAGCATGATAAGTGCTTTACAGGATCTGGGCCAATGGTGGGGTTTGTTTTATGCATTGTACCTGGTAAATTCCTGGATGGCTTCTATTCTAGGGTGATACACTACAATTCTTTTCTTTAACATCAGTGCAGTGTACAGGATAACCGTTTCCATTCCAAATTGAAACACAACCTCTAGGAAAGAGAGGGGGAAAATATAGCACCACAAACTATTTTCTGGCAGGATTTTCAAAGGATAATAGAATCAGAATGCATTTAAAACAGCTCCCCACCCCGTTAGGTTCTTATTTCAGCTGTTTCTGCAACTATTTTACATGGCTGCAGACAGACTCTAATACGATCCTCTTCTCCCACGCACACACCCCCCATCTCCTGTGGCACTACCAACCAAGTTGCTTCTTGGCCTCATCCACAAGTGCTCTCCAGCAAGTTCTGTCCATTACTCTTTCCTCTACACAAGTCTCTCCCCAAATCTCCAAGTTTTTCTTCACACAATCTTCCATTAGACTATGGGTATTTTTAGACGATATGGGCTTCCTTCTGACCAGAGTCAATCCCCTGTGGTGAAGGAGAGGCCCGTAACGTCTAATGGGGTTTCCGCCAGAGGTTCACCCCAGTGAACCTCCGGCGGGAATCAGATTAACCACGATTCCGAAGGTG
This sequence comes from Sphenodon punctatus, assembly GCA_003113815.1. Classification (NCBI taxonomy): domain Eukaryota; kingdom Metazoa; phylum Chordata; class Lepidosauria; order Sphenodontia; family Sphenodontidae; genus Sphenodon; species Sphenodon punctatus. Next base: position 7,446,899 of record QEPC01008364.1, on the reverse strand, counting down.
AGATCGGCCTCACCTCCGGAATCGTGGTTAGCTGGACCACAGTCCGGAATCGGCGGAAGGTAACATCTGTTACCTCAGCCGATTCCGGACTGTGGCCCAGACCACAATGTGGGATCGGGCGCAGCGGCCGTATTGGCCGCTGCGCCCACCCATCTCCCTGAGGACAGGCAGCCAGGGAAGCGCGGGGGGTGGGGGGAGGGCAGGGCTATGCGGCCACACATCGCGCTGCGCAGCCGCGCCCCCTCCCCGATTCCCTGAAGGAATCAGGCCGGCACATCTAAAGGACAGCCGGCCTGATTCCTGTCCAGGATCTGAAATGTATCCCGGACTGTGGCTAGAGGAAGGCCTGAAAAATACCCTAAGGCTGCATTCCCATCTGCGGCGGAGGCAGAGGCGAGGGAATGCGCAGCAGCAGGGAGGAGCCGGCTGACAGGAAAGCTTCTCTCGCGCATGTCAGGGCAGGATTTTGCACCCTGACACGCGCGAGAGAAGCCGCGTCAGATCCCCGTTCACACCGGCTCTTTTCCTGTCAGCCGGCTCCTCCCCGCTGCCGCGTCTTCCCTCACCCCTCCCTCTGCCCCCACCGCCGCCGCAGATGGGAACGCAGCCCAAGTCTTATGCAGAATTCGGTCAAAACACTTCCCTCACAGCCCTGTTTAGCCAATGGAGATCCTAACATGGGGCATGCAGATGAACTATGTCTGCTCTCAAGGGGCATACATGATTTGAAATGGACAGCCTTCATCTTGCAGGAAGAAGCTAGCAGAGTGGGTCCGAGCCATTATCACTCCCACTGTCCAAGGTTGATAATGCAGACTTTGGGTGAAAATAGACATGATACTAACTCCACTTTAACACTTCTTTAACATTTCTTATGCATATTGCAGGGCTGCATAGGGCACCAATACAGCCCTGCAACATGCATAAGAAATGTTAAAACAGTGTTAAAGTGGAGTTCGCATCATGTCTGTTTTCACCCTTCGTATCTCCATTTTCACACTTCATCATCTTTAATAGGTCCAAAGATCTTCCAGAGAGCTTTATTTTCAAATATCATTAGTGCTTTTTCAGTTTTTTCATAGTTTACCACTCTTTAAGCTTCACACATCAGTACTAATTGTATTATTGTTTTGTGTACTTGGATTTTAGATGTCCTAGTTATGATCTTAGATGTTAACATATTATTTAGTGCCCAACAACAAGAACTAGCATTCGAATTCTCCACATAATGTCTTTGTTTACTGAATTTCAGCCATTAAAAAAAAATGAATCAAGATATCTAAAACTATGTACTCCAGAAGACAAGCTGTCATACCCTTGGCTTTCCCTGCATTCGCTGGCAAACCTACTTTCCTAGCTTCTTCCTGCAAGATGAAGGCTATCCATTTCAAATCACTTATGCTCCTTGAGAGCAGACATAGTTCATCTGCATGCCCCATGTTAGGATCTCCATTGAACTTCAGGCCAGAGTCTGAATTAAATACAGATTTGACCACTTTTTCCAAGCACCATGTTGAGGATCAACAGAGATGGCCCGTCCCCTTGCCGGACCTCCGTTCACATGTGAAAGAATCCTGATATGGGGTTCCCAATTCATGCTCTGCTTTTAGAGTTATTTGTGCATAACTTGGGGGCTCTTATTCATTTATAAGGTATGTCAAATTCTTCCATTTAATCCCATATTTGTCTCCTCATAACACTATCTTAAGTTTTTTAATTTTTTTTTTTTTACAAAAATCAATAAACCTTGTAAATACATCATAAAAGGCTACTGAAAACCAGAACAACATTTCCCCCCCAACCTTTGATCGACCCTGCAAGGTAAGCCTTCCTGGCATCAAAATCTTTACTGAGGAAAGAGCCATTTTCTTCACTCTGGCAGATCCCCTTGGTAAGGACTGCAATATAACTCTCCATCATTTTAACTGGACTCCCGTGTTTCAGATATATTCTGTAAGGGAATAAAGACAAACATCTTTAAAAAAAAAAAAAAAACCCAAACAAAAAACCCCCACCTATAACTGCCCAAGAGAGAGACCATCACCAAAATGCTACGATTTCGAGTAGACATGGTTGATGTTTCTTTAACACTAGAATTTTAAAAAAGTATGTCCGCAAGCACACACAAGCTTGCCTGTTTTTTAGGCTCTATCACCGACTTGTGCTCTGATTACAATTTCCTGTTTTACACATCTGTCAGGGCTACAAAACCGAAATACTACAAAGCAGTCCAATTGCAAGAACTCAAACTGTATTAATGTCTAGATCAGGGGTGAGGAACCTTTTCCCTCCCAGGGGTATTTTGAAAATTAGTACAAGCTCCAAGGGCCACATAAACATTGGGGGCAGGGATACTTAAGAGGGAGAAGAGGGTCCAGATCATAGATCTATGCCATGGCTCCATCTCCTACCCCTTGTGTGTAAGCCCTCATCTCTGCTCCCTTACTCAGAGCCCAGTGATGAGTAGGAACTGGATCCTTGGGCCAAATAAAAACTAGCTGCAGGCCACGTTTGGCCCCTGAACCTGAGGTTCCCCACCCTGGTCTAGATAGTTTTCAGGGACGGGAGTTGTCCATCTGTATACTTTTGAGGAGAAATTACTCCATTTATTTGCCCTCTGACAGAAACCTACTGCATTTCTGTTCTTTGTACAGAGGGCAACTTTCCCCTCCTTCTCAGTATGTTCTTGTTTATCATCTCTTTTCCCATGAGCTCTAAACAGCAAGTTTCTTCTGCGGAAGGGAATTACAACGTAAAGCTTTTAACGACAGGTTAGTTAGGAAATAAACTATTCACGATGGTTGTGAACTGCCATCTTCCATTTGACAGCCCCTAAAAACTTTTTCAATTAAAATTTCCCAGACCATTCAGAAATCATAAGCAGATTTTTAAGCAACAACTTATATATCAACATTAAAGTGATCCGCAAAACACACAACCAGCCTAAAAGTTTAATGAAACAAAACAGCTGAATGATCTCCTCTTGCAATATTCATTGTATGCACAGGGCTCCTGACTAGAGGTCCAGTACATCTTGGTAGCTGGGGGCTCCCTGCCTCCCATTCCCAAAGTTTGAAATCACTTTCTGGAGATCATACTAGCACTTTGTTTACGCATGGGCTGCTTGCAATTATAACGCATTTTACTGTACAGAATGAGCACAATCCAGCTCCATACATGTCATTGGGAGTTTGGCCATTGACTTCAATGGGAGCTGGATTGAGCCCTAAGAAAATTCTTGTAATTCATGGAACATTCCCGTTGGTCACCTTGAAAGTTAGCACAAACTCCAAGGGCGGCGTACTGCCTGGCTGCCATTGGCGACTGGATGTGGCTGAGCCACCTGAAGTTTAATCCAGAGAAGACTGAAGTGATTATGGTTGGCCAGCCAGCCCTGTGACCCGGGGAGGATTGGGTCTCCCATCATTGAGGAGGTTCAGTCTCCCCTGGTTACTCAGGTTGGCAGTCTGGTGGTGCTCCTGGATCCTGAGCCACGTCTCGAATACCAGGTGGCAGCCGTGGCCAGGAGCGCCTTTCACCAACTCCATCTGGTGAGAAGGCTGGACTACCGCAATGCGCTCTACGTGGGGTTGGCCTGGAGGACCGTTTGGGGGCTGTAGCTTGCGCAGAACATGGCAGCCTGCCTCCGGATGGGGTGGGGGGTGTCACCGGGAGCACATTACACCAGTGCCTAAGAGTCTGCGCTGGTTGATCTGGGCACAGATCAAGATGCTGCTTTTAACCTATAAAACCCTAAATGGCCTGGGCCCTACATATCTAGAGGGCCACCTGCCTCCTTATGCCCCTTCATGACACCTAAGATCAGCCGAAAGCGCCCTCTTGCAACTTCCATCATCGGCCCAAGTCTGTATTATTTAGATTTCTTAGCCGCCCCCTCCTGCTACAGTGGCTCGGGGCGGCTCACAACATAACTAAAAAACCATATAAAATAGAATATAAATGGATCAAAGAATATAAATGGATCAATCAATATAAATATAAAATCAGTAATAAAGAAACCCCAGGCAGAGCCAAAAAACCCTCCCCGCTCCCAGCCCTCCACCCATCTCCCTCGCCAAAAGCCTGGCAGAACAGCCAGGTCTTACACTGTCTTCGGAAAGAGGAGAGTCCTGGGGGTCAGGCGGACCGCCGTCGGGAGGAACTTCCAAAGCCGCGGCGCAACCACTGAGAGCGCCCCCGTCACTGTCGCCACCCAAGATACCTGGGGGACTCCGAGGGAGGCATCCCCAGCTGACTGCAGCAGCCGATCTAGGACCCAGGGGGTGAGGCAGTCCCGCAGATGACCCAGTCTCGCAGAGAGGTGTTCTCGGTGGCTGCTCAACGGCTTTGGAACTCCCTTCCCTTGGAGATTCGTCTAAGTCCTACCTTGTGCGTCTTCCAAAGGTGGTGTAATATGTATTTATTTAGCCAAGCATCCAACAGGCTCCAAGGGCCACAATGACCGGGGGCAGGGGTGCTTAAGAGGTGCATTCAGGGGGAGGAGGCCATGGATCCATCCCCTACTCTGTGTGCGTAGGCCCTCATCTCTGCTCCCTTACCCAGAGCCCAGTGATGGGTAGGACCTGGATCCAGGGGCCAGAGCTAGGAACGGGCCAAATAAAAACCAGCTGTGGTCCACATTTGGCCCCTGGGCCTGAGGTTTCCTACCCTGGTCTAGATAGCTTTCAGGGCTGGGAATTATTTGTCCATCTTTATACTTCTGAGGGAAAATGACTCCATTTATTTTCCCTCTTACAGAAGCCGACTGCATTTCTGTTGTTTAAAAGCAGGGGTACATTTTTGGTTTGGGGTGGAGTTGGGTGGGTATCTGGTCCAGGTCTTATTTTTATGCAATGTGTTTATGTGAGCTGCCCTGAGCCTTCGGGGATAGGGCGGGGTAGAAATCCAAACGAAATAAATCAATAGAAGTTGGAGGCAGGGGTGCATAAGAGGTGTGTTCAGAGAGAGCTGGGGGCCCAGTACCTGCTTATCCCTCCCTCTCATCAAGCCCGTGTATGCACTGGAAAAAATGAAAGGGACAAAAGTAAGTTGACCGTTTGCCCTCCATTGAAGTGAATTTATTTTGCAATAGCAATCATTGCACAGAATCCCAGAAAACTCTCCCATGTTGCAGGACATAAGCGCAAACATCATTCCCTCTCTTGGTTTACCAAGATTTCAACACTAGCACTAAATATAGCTTTGATACATACCTACACAATATCCTAGTGAAGGCGGCATATTTTTCTGGGTTAAAATCTTTGGCAGTCAGAACAATAGAGAAATGAGTCACCTGTTCAAAACAAAAGCACAGAAGACCCCATGAAGTTTGTTATACAGGTTACATCAAGACTGTAAAAAAAACATCTAAATTATATACTAGCCAGGCATACAAGCGTAACCACAAGGATTTGCAATTTTGGGGGCAGGGAGGGAGGCAGCTTCTCTGCAATCAAGCAAGATTGCTGCATTTCACCCACACTGCAAGCTTCAAGCTGGGACTTGCAGTATGGACAGTGGGTGTACGTGTGGTGGTGGAATTGCTCACTCAGAGTTCCAAGACCACATGTCTTGTGGAGTGGGCACCTGACAAGGGCTGGAAAAATTCACCCACCATCTCTAGCAAGTGAATTTTTACAGCCCTGGCTTCCATTACACAGGAGGTAAATGCTTTACGTCGCTACAGTTAATGCAATACCGAAAAGAGGATACAACCCTGGGAGAAAGAGAGAGCAGAAAAATCTCATATATACACAGTTGTAGAGACAGCTAATGACTTCAGTCTTAACCCACTTTTACCGAACCAGATACAAATATTTATTTATTTATTTATAAAAGATTATAAAACAATACAAAAAACAATTTAAAAGTTAAAAATCCCTTATGAAGGGAGAAAAACAACCCCTTCCTAACCCACCCACAGGTCTTACACAAATGTCAAAATGACAGGAGGAATTCAATAAAAACACATGCCTGCTTTGCCTTCTGTCCCCTATTAGCCTCACATGACAGATGGCAACAGAGGAAAGAGAACAACTCAAAGTTATTTGGGGGGCTGGGGGTGGGGAGCAGGAAGGAGCCATGATTTAGGCTTCTAGAAAAAGCACAACAAACAGCGTCCCATACGTATACAGTATAACCTGGCTTTAACAGACCGCTTGGGGTCCAGGTCTTCTGCTTGTTATAATGAAAGATTCATAGCAGCCAAGGGAATAATCCTACAATGCTGTGGGTAAGGGAGGGAGTGAACCATCAGGTTCACTGGAGTGCTCCCGCTGCCCTGGCTATGGGTAAAAACAGACATGACGCTAACCACCCTTTAACCACCCTTGGTGGTTATTTATGCTGCATACGACACCAATACAGCCCTGCAACATGCATAAATAACCACCAAGGGTGGTTAAAGGGTGGTTGGCGTCAGGTCTGTTTTCACCCTATGATGCAGGAGATTATAGAAAGGGTGTGCTGTGTTTTGAATGATACGACATCCCATTTCTGAAGAAAATCTAAAAACTGGGGGAGGAGGCAGGAAAACTACCGAAGAAGAAAGAAAGAAAAAAAGAAAAGAAAAAGCCGATTTCAGCTGCAAAGAAAAATGAAGAATCAACAGTTCCATTCTGAAACACGTGCCTTCCGGCCCAGACAGCTGAGGTTACTTTGGTAACATCAAGACACATTTCAGTGCACAAAGCTGACCAATATTGCGATCTAGCGTAGGTTTGGTCTGATAACCTACCAAGCGAGAGGAAGCGACAATCTGTGAGCACGCAAACTGAAAGAGGCTCCGACAGGAAAGGGGACGGAGATGGGCTGGTTGCTAAATAAAAGGCTATGTCGGGGGGGAAGTTCCACAAAGCCCATCCTGCAGTTGTGCAAGCAAACAACAGGATGCAAGATAAAGCAAGGCTATGCACAGCACTGCTCCTACCTCCGTCTCCCACTCCCTGGATTCCTACATGTGCTTTTATTACTTCCCAAGCCAACGACAGCTTTTGTTTTAGAACAGAACAGAATCTTAGCATTGGAAGGGTACCTCGGAGGTCAACTAGTCCAACCCCCTGATCAGTGCAGGAAATCCACAGCGACAACATCCCTGACAGTCGTCCAGCCTCTGTTTGAAAACCTCCAGGGAAGGAGAGCCCACCACCGCCCTAGACAGTCTGTTCCATGGTCAAACAACTCTTACCATTAGGAGGTTCTTCCTAATGTTTAGCTGAAATCTACTTCCTAGTAATTAGAGCCCACTGGTTCTAGTCTTGCCCTCAGGCGCAACAGAGAACGAGTCTGCTCCATCTTCTATGCAACAGCCCTTCAGATATTTGAAGATGGCGATCATGTCTCCCCTTAGTCTTCTCTTCTCCAGGCTAAACACACCCAGATCCTTCAACTTTTCCTCATAGGACTTGGTTTCCAGACCCCTGACCGTCCTGTCCCACTTCCTTCTAAGCCAAACACGTTCATCTGAAGCTTCTCAGCTTCTTGAATGTATCCTCATCTCTCCCAAATGTTCCCTTTTCCTCTGGTACATCCTACATTGTAAGCCCCTTGGGGCAGGGACCTTTCTCTAATCAGGACTATCCAGCACAGGCATAATACTGGCACTATATAAATAATATTTTGTTCCTTGCACTTGGAGTAGCCTCCCCAGTTTTGCACACCAACCACCACCACCACCACCGAGGCGCTACGGTGTCTGCCTCCCTGCCTGACCCATTTTGAGACTCAATGTAATCCTGTGACCTCAGCTGGCAGCAAAGTAGGTCAGTATCAATGGGGATTGTGACCCCAATTGCAGCTGGCTTGACCCCACTTGGAGTCCCAACCCATAGTCTGGGAATCTCTGCACTACTGTCTAGTTTTTTCTTTCAAACAAGCTTTTCTGTAGGACAGTGAAATGTACATTTATTTAACAACGCAAGAAGTTCCGTATGGCATCAGACAATGATCCATCCAGCCCAGCATCCTGTCTCTGAGAGTGGCCATCTTTGGTCACTTCAGAGAAGTACACAACAGATCACAATGGAGTGATCCATCCTCTATTTATTCCCCAGGTGCTGACAGGCAGAAGTGACATCCCCCAACCAATCTGATATTAACCAATTATGAACATATCCTCTAAGAACTTATCCAATCTGTTTTTAAACCTAGTGAGATTGATGAGCTTCACAACATCTTCTGGCAACAAGTTCCACAAGTTAACTGTACCACTGAGGGGAAAAGTGCTTCCTCTTCTCCCTAGAAGCAACATAGTAATTATAGGGAAACTCCCTTGCTCCAGTAAACGAGCAAAGCTTGTGGGGGGTGGAATTGGTGGCTATGAGTGGCACAGTTATGGAGCACTCACTCACGGAGGGCATGGGGAGGGATTCTAATGGGCAGCGCCAAGTGTGGCTACCACCGCTGCCGCCATGCGCTCCCCCTGCCACGGGCCACGAGGGAGGGGAAAGCATGCCGGGGTTGGCCTTTGCAATGGAGATGTTGCCGGTGCTGGGGAACCGGGCTCCCCACAGTGCTTGTGGCCAGTTGCAAAGGCCGTGTCCCCTGCCCACGGTGCCTCTGAGCAGGGACCTGTCTGGTGGCGTGGGTGGCCACCCCAGTTCATACTGGCAGAGGATGCATGGGCGCCCTTTGCCACACACTTTCTTGGCTTGCCCCTGGTGGCGCACTCCGGATTTCTCGGCAGCGTGCCATGAGTGGGTGTTGAGGGGCTCGCAGGAGTGTGCATCCCCCCCCCCCCGGCACCACCTTCAGACGGGTGGTCGGATGAGTGGCTCCTGGGCAGCCACGAGGGATAGCATCGCGTTTAGAAACACCCAAAATCTGCACCATTTGTTTAACAGTTCTGAAGTGACAGAACTTTTAGTAGGGTTACTAGGGACGCATCTCCGATCATGACTGCTCGGCACCAGAGACACTGCTGATGCTTTATAAATAATAAACAGCAACAACAACATACTCAGAGAGAATCAGGGCCAGAAATGATGGGCTCAGTCCTGTAAACGTATCCCTGAGAGTAATCCCATTTCTATCAGTAAGGCTATTCCAAGTAGTACATACACAGTAAAATGCTTGTAGGATTGGGTCCAATACTCTCTATCAGCTTTCCCTCCGAGTGGGTCAGACCTACCTTTTTTAAGACTGGAGAATCTTGCGCTTCTATTGTCGTGATATAGAACAATGACCGCCTGTACTGGCCGAACAGGAAGGTATGAAGCAGTTTATTTTCATCCGTAAGGCAGCATTTTCTCAACAACAGATCCCTTAAGTCAGCTGTTGTGGATGGAAAACACCACACCCAGAGAGCATCTCCGTTGGTGTCTTTTTCTATGGTGGAAAGATGTTCACTGTGAGAATGCCAAACAGCAGCAAGGAAGTAAATTGATTGGTTAATCAGATCTATTTACTGCAATCAGGTTAACAACCCATTTCACATTGACACTAAATAAGCAGTAGAAGTCCGAGTGAATGCCCGTGTAAATTTTGTGTCAGTGCGTCTTTCTGTTAGATGTGTTTATTTTCCAGCATGCATAACTCCATTATATATATATATATAAAATCTGCTCTCGGCTACAACTTGACACAAAGTCTCAGGAGAGATTTTAAAATATTTTTAAAATTATGTGGGGAAAAAGGAGGTTGTAACTTTCAAACGGCGAACACCAATACCGAACAAAGCATGCTAATAGAGATGATCTATTTTGAAGTGTATAAGGATGCCTGCATAGTTATTCTTTCTGCACATGGTCACGACCAAGAAATTTTGCTTTATTTATTTTTTAAAATAGGACTATAAACCAATTAGGTCTAACATGATTTAGGCATCCATTCCCTTACAAACATTATTTTTTTTGTGGAATGGCAACTACATTATGTGCAGTACCTGACCTAGATGAGATTTTTTTTAAAAAACAAAATAACAGAAAATCCCAAACACATATATAAGCAGGCATCTATTTTACAGGGAAAGGCAAGTCATTTGTTTATTGAATAACTGTTCTTAATACACCACTAACTTGTGGTAACGCCCATATACATTTACTAGGTACAAATGTTGCTAGTCCTGTGGGACTTTAAGATAGCACAGACCTAGATCATCAGGGGAGAATTACATTCTGGCTTCATTTTTATAGACAGGAGTTCAAACTTTCACTTCAATAATAAAGGCTTCTGCTGTACATCATTCAAATCTCCATCATTTGCAGGATTGTGAGGCCCAGATCCTACAAACACTTACACACACTAGTCCCATTAAAATGGTAGGGCATGCACCTATGTTTATGTAGAACAGAGGTCTTAGGGCATGAAGCGTGTAATATTTTCTAATCATTTAGTCCAAAAGGCACTTAATTTTACACACAGCAAGTAGCTCTGTTGATCATTTGGTTTTGTTTGGAACATGGCAACCTTGCCTATAACACAAAGGTGCTGATAATTTTTACATGAGCCCCACAAATTTAATCTAGAGCATTTTTATTCTACGTTCCTGTAAGTATTCATGATAGCTGTCTCTGTGGCATCTAAGACACTCAGCCAGACAACTTTTTATTCTCAATGCTGTGCCAACCACATGTCCAATTTGCCCTTGGAAAATTCTAATGTGGCGGAGATGGAACTGTTCCAATCTTTTGGTACATAGGAATCTCTTCATCAACACAGATTTTAAAATTAATTGGCACAAAGAATACAAAACCACTTGGCCCTTAGGAGATGCGCTTTACACAAACCCATTCATTACCACCCACACCAACCCTGAAAGGCTCAGCAGCCCAAATATGAAATGTAGTACCTACCTAGCTACAGCTCAGGGGTAGCAGGTTTATCCATCCGCAGAAAAGCCTTACCCACCAGGGCAGGTGGACAGTCCAGAACCCCCACCCCCTTTTTACAATGGGGTGTGTAGGGCCACTCTAGTGGGGAGGGGCAGTTTTGGGGTTCAATCACATCCCTCTTAGCCGGACAGGAGGGAGAAGATATCCCCTCGTTGTGTGCAGAAGGGAGGTCAGAAAAAGCCAAGGTAGGAGCTGGGGTGTGGGGCAGACTAGATGGCTCAGGCTAGGGCAAAGGGGGTGCGGGGGGGGGGCGGCTCTGGGCAGGGATTTCCCCTTCCCTAGAGAGGAAGCTGGTCCCCGCAGAGCAAAGGAAGGGGGTGTCCTTACCGATCAGCCCCACACCCAGCAGCAGCTGAGTCTCCGTCTCTGCCATCTTCCTCCTTCCCGGCTCCCAGCCAGAGCTCACCAAGCCCGGCCTTCCCCCTTCCTGGGGCCCGCCTGTGACGGGTTCCGCCTGCTGCCCCGGCCCCGCCTCCGCAGACTCCGGGCGGCTGAAAGGCGCCGGTCCCTGGGTGGCAGAATGGGGGGGTCCCTATCTCTCCCTGTCTCCCTCGGCAGCTGAAGCCTGGAGCATCGGCCCTAGGGGGAGAAAAGGCGTCTAGTCTCCCCCTCCTGAAACCATCGCATCTGATCGAGCAGTGTCATCCGTAAACCAGGAGGGGAAAACTATGCCAGCCCCTAGGAGCAAAGAGAGACACCCCACACTATTATTATTATTATTATTTTATTTTATTTTATTATTTATTTATTTTATTTTTAATTATTTTATTTTATAATAATTTTATTTATTTATGTTATTTATTAGGATTTGGAACACAGATCGTACTATATGTTGTTCCTTATAAAGGGGTTGGAAGGAACACAACTATAATGTATTCATTTAAAAGGGTTTGGAACACAAATCATGTCATGTTTTGTTCATTATACAGGGCCATGCTAGAAACAAGACCTACTATAAAGGGTTTGGAACACACATCTAACTTGTTTGTTATGTTTATAACCTAAATCACGTTATAATATGCTCGTTATATCAGGCACAAAGCATATTATAATTCATTCTTTATACAAGGCTGGGAACACAACTTGTCTTCTCATTTTTTCGTTCTAAAGGGTTAGAGGTGTCTATGACTGGGCGGGCCATGCAGGAAACTGTCCTCCATGGAGTTGGCTCTTCCCTCATGCATCGGAGGGGTTCTGCCATGCTTTGAGCGAACACAGTGTTGTAGTTCGCAGGAGTGTCCCCACGGAGCTCCCGACAGGGCTGGGGGAGGCAGCCGGGCTGCAGACTTGTCTGCTGACTGCTGGCATGGATGGGGTTCATATGAGCAAGGGATGGGTGAGCACCTGGCCACATGCAATCTTTTGCTTTGCCCTGCATGGGGCCACTCTGGATTTTTCAAGCGTGCTCCATGAGTGGTGTGGGTCTCCACGCACCACCTTTCCACTAGCAGTTGGACACACGTGCGCAGTGGGTGGCCATGTGTGGATATGCATCTCATTTTAAAACCACAATTGATGTAACCTGGGGGTGTTTGGTGGCTTAATGGTCTGTGTAACGTATAGACCAACGTGGTATGGATTATATGACATTATTTATTGACTGTACAAGCTAGAATGAAATTTATAGTCAAAGCTCATAAAATGGAACAGGAAACTTAATCAAGATAAGCCAAGCTTGGTCCAGACAAAGGAGTCTGGTCCCAATACACATTCCAACCAGTAACCTCAGCCAGGTACCAAGGGAAAGGATCATCTTGAATATGTAAAGGGTGCCTGATAGTGGAGGAGAGACAGGGCCTGGAGAAGAATTCCGGTGAAAAAGCTTTTGGCATGGGACGCCTGTATCAGTCTGTCTGCACACCAGCCAGGACACTTTGCTTTCTAAAACTTAAGTAAAGACTTAGGGAAGTTTTCTAAGTGAAGCTAGCATTGCACAGTCTTTTGATTTAATTTCATTATGCACCTTCTTTTTTTGGTCTGAACCAATATTATAGCCCTTTTCACACAGACACGCTATAACGCCAATAAAATGGGTCTTACATTTTATTATACATGTTGCAGGGCACCCATAGAGCACGCCTGCAGCCCTGCAACATACATGTATAATAAAATGTAAGACCCATTTTATCGGTGTTTGAGTGTCTGTGTGAAAAAGACCCGTCTTGATTCTTATATAAAACTTTCTCATTATAAAGCATGTGTCTGTGTGGTTGCTGGCACTGTGCTGACTGGGATCTTGGTCTACCATCAAGACAGGCCTAACCCCTTCTAATTTTCTGATGACTGTGGCGCTCTGAGATAGGCCCTTTTCACACAGACCCGCTAACACTGATAAAATGGGTGTTACGTTTTATTATACATGTTGCAGGGCTGCAGGTGTGCTCTGTGGGTGCCCTGCAACATGTTTAATAAAATGTAACACCCTTTTTATCCGTGTTAGCGCGTCTGTGTGAAAGGGGCCATATAGGGAACAAAGGATTAACCCCTTACAGACTGGCACACTTTGGGGAGAGTTTTGCTCAGTGGTTGCTGTAAGCAGAGTAATCGAGTTGTGGCTGGTCCAGTAGTGCTTTGAGCGTCTGCCAGAGAGAGAGGAACCCCAAATCCCAGTCAAACCATCATTGGAGTTTTTAAAGAAGAGACTGGATAAGAGTATCTCTGGAATGATCTAGGTATGGCAAATCCTGCACCAAGCCAGGTGGCTGGAATTGATGACCCTCATGGTCTGTTCTAGTTCTATTGATTCTAGAACCATTGGGTGGGGCTTTTAGTAACAGCTGGGAAATACATTTAGCCAATGAGTGCCTGTGTTGCTTACAATTCTGGCTGTGGTGAAAATAACCTTTTGGGCATGACTGATTGGTCTTTTTAGGAGCTTGAGATGATCAAAGCTCCCCTTCAGTACTATTGGGACTAGGCCATAGGCTGAAACAATAATAGGAATTATTTGCACGCTTTCCAACAGATATACTTGTTTCATATTAATAACAAGGTCCTGATATTTATTCATATTTATATTATATTTATATAGCACCTGCAATGTGTAAGGTGTGCCCGTGCGACCCCTGAGATCGTCCATGGGGGCCTTTTTGGAGGTTCCCCGTGTGAGACAGGTGGCCACTGATGTGAGATCTTTTTCGGTGGCTGCCCCTGTGCTGTGGAATTCACTCCCGGAGGAGGCTCGGTTGGCCCCCACCCTCCTGTCGTTTTGATGTTTGTGTAAGACCTGGCTGTTCCGCTAGGCTTTTGGCGAGGGGGGGTAGGGTGTGTGTGAGGGAGGGTGAGTTTTTATGATTTGTTTTAAAATGTGTTGATTTATTTTTAAATGTTTTATTGTTAAAAGTTTTGTGTTGTTTGCTGCCCCGAGCTGCCTTAAGGCAGGAGGGGTGGGATATAAGTTTTAAATAAATAAAAAAGTAAATTCTTTGGGTTTAACCCAGAATCTCTGGGCTCCCAGAGAAGTCCTGATTTCTCTGCATCAGCTAGGGGTGAACCAAAAAATCAGGACTTCTGGGAGTGGCTGTGTCAGAAAGGGGGCAGGACACAAGGCCTGTTCAGAGGGGCATGGCAGCTTTCCAAAGCAGCCATGTGCCCCTCTGGAGCACCAGGATGCCACCAGGCTCCGCAAGGGCAGGGTTACACCAGAAAGTGGTGCATGACAAACTCTTTGCCTACTCCCCTTTCCAATGTACATCAGTGTGATCCTCAGAACTCTGGCCACACACCCCAATACTGCAAACACTCATGTTTGTGTAGTCCCACTGACTTAAATGGCACTGTAAGTGTTTTCGGGATTCAGACCACTGTTTATAAAAAGACATTTCCAAGTCTCAGCAAACCATGCTGGCAGTACATCACATGAAAATACTTATCTCACAGGTATTTGACAGACAGCTGCGGAGTGTGTGAACAACACTGGGTAAAGCCAGATGGGAGAGGGTGGACCCGATCGCCCACCTGCCTGCCACAGGGCGGAGCGGGGGGTAGTAGACGCCACACTTTGGACCGGTGGGGAGAGCAGGCCACACAATCTGCCTCCCCATGAGGAAATGGGGTGGGTGGGCCGCTGTCACAAGCCCTGCCACACCCTGAGGTGGGCCAGGAGCCATCCATATGTGTTGGTGCCTGGCCCCATCCCACCCACCATCCCCCGCCCCGGGCCATGACATGGACGCACAGAAATGGCAAACTGTGCCCGCCACTCTGTGATGCTGGCAGACCACACTGTGAGCTGGGGTTAGCACAGGCCTGGCAGCCAGTTATCCCACTGGCCTTCTCTGGCAGACGCATTGCATGTCAGCTGACTGCCCACCCTGAGGCAGGACTGGATGAACAACTTGCGGCCCCCGGCCATACGATCTGTTGCATCACATTAACATTGCCCAGAGTGGGATAATGCTACCCAAGGTGTGTGAGCGTTTCATGTGGCCTCACCCACCATGTCCAACTGCCTTTTCCCAATTGGCCAGGTACCCATTTTACATGGCCAGCTGCTTTTGAAACAAGCAGGATTTGAATAGGCAGCGGTGGTTAACTACTCAACCATTGCACCTCTAAAGTTGGGTAATAATAACACACCTATGGCCCACTTCTGGTAGCAAAGTTAAGCAGAAGGGTTGTCAGTTTCAAACGGCACTTTTCCTGTAGTGAAAAATTCTTTTTTTTTTTTTTAAATGTGAGCCATTCATGGTTATTCATATGAAGCCTTTACCTGATATCATTTCACATAAACAAACATGGATTCTGCCATTGCTTGCAGTCAACTTCACTGGTGGTAGTGCCATCAATTCAGGAGATCCTGCTGCTTGTCCCAGTGAAGTCAATGGAACTAAATTACTGTAAACCTTTTCAGGATCAGGCCCAGGGGCTCATCGATTATATCATCCCTCTGTGTTCTCCAAGCCAGTGGGCGGAGCCAGGGCAACGGTGGGCGGAGCCAGGGCAACGGTAGGCCAGTGGCATGGCGTAACCCAGCAGCAAGGAGTTCCCAGGGTTAACATCGGATGGAAGAAAACAATGTCTACATGCACATCAAGCTTAAAATAAATAACGTATAAACCCCAAACACAGGGAAACACAGAAAACACTGGCAAAACACAGCCTAGGGGTGGGATGTAGGGTGGGGGTGGATGCGGGGTGGAAACAGCCTAGGGGTGGGATGCAGGGTGGGAGTGGGTGCAGGGTGGGGGTGACAGCCTA
>QEPC01008364.1:7412207-7423808 GCA_003113815.1 Sphenodon punctatus | reverse complement strand
TCTAATATAATCTAAATAAATGATAATATGGAGGTAAATGGGTTGGATGGGTGAAACAGGAGGAGGATGGCAATGGATTAGGAATAGGAAGGAACAAAAACTGCTGGGAGAGAGGGAGCCTTCTGAAACGCCTGCTGTTCAGGAACAGTGACTAGCTCAGAAGGTGTTGGGAAGGGGCGAAGCGATCAGTTTTGTTTCTTGCTGCGCCCGCCTCACCGCAAGCCCCATTGACTCCGTGCAGCCTAGCCCATGGCCAATCGCAGACTGTGAAGCCAGTGGTCTGAGGCAGAAAGGGATGGTGATTGGGCAGGCTGGCTGCTACTCTAAGCCTCTCCACCCCTGGTGCCTGGAAGTTTGCTCCTCAGCTGACTCCCCCTCCCTGTCACATTTTGCCTTCCAGTGACACATTTTTGCCACCCAAACTCACGCGATCCGAAGTGACCGAACTGTTCGGTCATTTCAACGGTCAGAATTGAGTTCGGTTTGGTCAGTTCGAGTTTGGATTCGGTCGTCCGAACAGGCCAAGTTTGGGCCGAACTCCGAATTTCTGAACTGTGTTCGTCCATCCCTACAGAAGGGGGCAAGGGATTCAAGGATGGAGGAGAGAGAGACATTGAAAGCAGAAATGGCAGAGTTAGGGGAGGAGGAGGAGAAGACTGAGGGGAGAAGGGGGGGAGAGGAGGCAAAGTCCAGGAGGTTAATGGCCTGCAGGTCACGGAAGGGGCATGGAGATGGGGAAGAGGAAGGGGGACAGTGGGATACATTGAAAGGGGCAAGGAAGTAGTCAGAGATGGGATGAGGATTGAAGGAGAGGTCAGAGACAGAGCAGTTCCTAGAGAAGACGAAGTCAAGAGAATGGCCATTAGCGTGGGTGGGGAAGTTGGTCCAAAGGTGGAGGTTGAAGGAGGAGGCTAGTGAGAGGAAGCAAGAGATGGAGGGCTGGGAAGGGATATCAACGTGAATGTTTATTACTTCGCAGATAAAATCGTGTTTTTTGATTACTTCGCAGATAAAATTGCTCGTATTCACCACGACTTTGATGCCACACTTATTACGATAGGAAAACCAGAGGCTGCGGAAGCCACATCTTGTCTGGTTTCGTGGGATGAGTTTCAGTGGGTGTCATCCGCTGATGCAGAGGATGTCCTTGGGACAGTCAGAGCCATCTCTTGTGAAGTGGACCTGTGCTCATCCTGGCTGGTTAAGGCCAGGTGGGAGATGTTGGGGCCGTTGCTGACTGGAGTGGTCAGTGTCTCCTTTAGGGAGGGAAGAGTGCCAAGCTGCCTCGAGGCGGTGGTGCGGCCTCTGCTCAAAAATACATAATTGGACGTTGACCCCCTGGCCAGTTATCGACCTGTCTCTAATCTGCCCTTTTTAGGGTTATTAAACAGGTAGTGGCTCGACAGCTGCAGGGGCATCTGGACCACATCATTTCCCTAGATCCCTCACAGTCTGGCTTTCATCTAGGTTATGGCACTGGCACTGAGACTGCACTTGTGACTTTGGTCAACGACCTCCGCCGTGAATTGGACCAGGGTCATTTGACCCTGTTGATTCTGTTAGATCTTTTGGCTGCTTTTGATACTGTTGACCATGAGTTGTTGGTGACTCACCTATGGGATCAGACCGGGGTGGGCGGGATCGTCTTGAATGGTTCCGCTCATCCCTGGCCGGAAGAACTCAGTGGGTAGTGCTCGGGGATTGTATATTATCTCCATGGGACCTCTTGTGTGGAGTCCCACAGGACTCTATTCTGTCCCTGTCACAAAGAGATACTGGACTATAGGTCTAACAAATATCCAAAGATAAAGGTTAAACATGTATGTAATGTTAAGAACTGGAAACTCACTTCATGTAATCATGTAATGTAAAACTGAGTGAAGAGAGACAAACTAGGCTGAGTGTGTATTTCGAAAGTCTAACACCTGGGGACACTAGACAGAACCCCATAGAATTGCAAATGAACTTCCTTTTGCGGACGTGACTATAGACACACAGCTCTCCAAGCTTCTCCAGGCAGGAAAATCACACAAAGGGATGGCAAAGGTATTTAAGCTAAGATCTTTGCTATCAAACACAATTGGAATTCAATTCAACCTCTGAATAGCAGAGTCTCAGAGGAGCCTGCCTGCCAATTTGCTGAAGCGATGCATTGAGAAAGAACTTTGATTCTAACCAACTTAAGATTGGCACCCAGACGCCTTACATCACTGGCTGAGAAGGAACTCAAGTGAATGGATTTTCTGTAGGGTAAGATATACTTAGGGACTAGCACAGTACAGAATAGGAATGCGTTATTTTGTTTACTTTGTTAGCTACTCTGTGTCAAACTATCTTGGCTTATGTAATCAGTAAACTTTCTTATATACTAAGAAGTGTCTGTTTAGCATTGGGGACACAACCTGAGTACTTGTGCTTTCAAGCACTGGCGAACCCAGAGAGATAGTGTGTAAACGGGAAGTTTCTGGGAAGTTGGGAGACAACAGGATTATCCCACATGCAAGACTGAATCAGTCAGAGAGAGAACTGGTTCAGGTGGGCTGCAAGTGAGGGAAATTGAGTTCCCCAACCCAGGAAAGTGGGGTAGCGGACCCCCCAAAACCCGTGAAAGTCTCCTCTTCTGTTCAACATGTATATGCAGCTGTTGGGTGAGGTTGTGAGAGTTTTTTGTGTCATCAATATGCTGATGACACCCAACTCGACCTCTCCTTTTCAACTGACCCAGACCTGGCAGTCTCGGTGCTTACTCAGTGTTTGGTGGCTGTGGAGGACCTTTGGTGGGGGAGATGGATGATGGGAGGGGGGAAGAGGGTCAGGGTGCTGGTTGTCTTTGTTTATATTTTCCAATTTCTCCTTTTATAATGTATTGTTTTAATGTATTTATAATGTTCTTTTAAAAATTGTTAGCCACCCCAAGCTGCCTTCGGCAGGAGAGGCAAGGTACGACATTTTATAATAAATTATAATAAATTATAATAATGACCTGCCATACAGGGCTGTTGTGAGGGCAGCTAGAAAAGAATTGGAAAGTGATGTATAAATAATATTTTTTAAACAAATCAGAAAATAGATGGTGCCTATCTTAAACCACTCCAAAATCTCTGCCTCTGCCTTTTAAAAAGTAAGTCTCTAACTGCTACTACTGTGAAGTCGGCCAAGCAAACTGGCACAGAGACGTCTGTCACTCTAAAGAGACTACCCATATGTTTGCTGGTCAAGGACTCAGTATTGATCTGGCCTTCATAAGCTATTACGTACATTTGCAGTAATCACTTGATGTGAGCTGTCATTGATTGAAAATGGTTTGTAAACTCTCTCTTCCTGTCTTAGCCAGTTTCTTCTAACATCCTTATTTTTAATACTAACGACCCTATTCTTCTCTAACTGTCATATTTACATCACCTTGCAGCTTGCCTCTTGATTTAAATTCAAATACCAGCACCTTCCCCAGTGTCATGTTCACATGTTATGCACCAGTCTTGCATTTGCTTAAATTTAGTTCTGACTTGCCTGTAGCCTGATGAAGATGCCCTGTGTGACTTGAAAGCTTGCACATTCTCACCAACAGAAGTTGGTCCAGTAAAAGATATCTGAACTGCTTTGTGTCCATCTCTAAAGAGTCTGACATTTATTTCAAGCCTTATCTAGATAGGGAAAAAAATAATAATTTCCTATATAGGAAAATGAATCTGGATTGAATAAAGGTTTTAATCCATGCAAACTGGATCAGATTTAAATTGGGCTAAAAAAAAGACACTTGTACTAGCTTGACAAAATGAGGAGCAGTCTCAGGCTGCTTGCACATGACAGGAGGAACTGCTGCTAGCCAAAATCACGCATGGGGGATCATGTGAAGACCCGCTCATGTGTGCGGGGTTTTTGACATGATTAGCCCATTTCTGTTGTGATTTCAGTGACGGGAGACAGAGCTGGATTCCCACCCACCCTGCTGGCTTGTTTGCAAGCGGCCTCAATCCCAGTTGAGAGTCTACATATGGTTTAATACAGTGCGTTTAACCAGGAACTCTCAATGAGCTGTTGATGATTTACAACTAGAGCAACGGCGGGGAACCTTTTCCCTCCCGGGAGCCAATTTGAAAATTAGTACATGCTGCAAGGACCACTGTCATGGGGTTGGGGTCCATTACCCCACATTCCTGGGTTAGGTGACTCAGTTTCCCTCACTTGCAGCACGTCTGAATCAGTTCTCTCTCTGGCTGATTCAGTCCTGCAAAGGGGCAACACTTTTGTCACCCAAGTTCCAGAGACTTCCCGTTCTCAGACTCTTTGGGTGAAAACAGACATGAAGCTAACCACCCTTTAACCACCCTTGGTGGTTATTTATGCATGTTGCAGGGCTGTATTGGTGCCCTATGCAGCCCTGCAACATGCATAAATAACCACCAAGGGTGGTTAAAGGGTGGTTAGCGTCATGTCTGTTTTCACCCTTTCTCTCTGGGTTCGCAAGTGCTTGTGGGCACAAGATACTCAGATTGTGTTCCCCAATGTGAGACAACAGAAAGCACTTCTTAGTAAAGAAGAAAGTTTATTGATTACATAAATAAAGATAGTTTGAACGCAGAGTGGCATATACAACAAAGTAAATAACGCATCCTAGTCTGTACTGAGTAAGTCCCTAGTTAAGACCTTACCCTACAGAAAGTCCATGAGCTTGAGTCCGTTTCTCAGCCAGGTGTAGTGAGGCTGGGCTTTTAGTTCTTAAGCTAGTTAGAAAGCAAAGTCTCTTCTTTCAGCACATTGTTTCAGCAGGCTGGCTGACAGGCTCCTGTAATCCGAGACTCAGCGAGTCAGAGGTTGAGTGAGATCCCAACAGTAACTGTCCTCTATGGGTTCGAATGTCCCTTATAAGTCCTTGGGGGGAAAACCCTAGTTTCTTCTCGAGTCTTCCAGAAAGTTCTTTCTTTCCTTTCCTCTCCTATGCCTCTGGGCTCACTCAGGTATGCAGTTTCCTCTCATTTACATTCTTAAAGCTGGTGCTAGACACACTCGCACCTTTTGGAAAGACCTCTGTTTACATATCAATGCCCCTGGGGAGCTGTGTTGCTCCTATTTCGCAATGTCTCAGATTGGTTTCTACAACTTAACAGTACACGTATGTTCCCTCTGGTCATGTGTGACCCTATGTTCCTTCGTGACAACCACAGAGAAGTTGGGATTAGGGATGCACTCAAGAAAAAGAAGTCCCAGATCATGGATCTGTCCCCTATCCTTGTATGTATGTCCTCATCTCTGCTCCCTTCCTTTGAGCTCACTCTTTCAGTGCTTGGGGGTAGGAACCGGATCCAGGTGTAAGATCCAGGACCTGGCAAGGGGCCACATACAACATTGCTGCAGGCTGCATCTGGCCCCTGTGGTTCCTCATCCCTGATCTAGAGAGAGTGGGGTTGCTGTGCTGGTCCCAAATGTAAAAGATTATTTGTTTTATTTAGATTTTTACCCCACCTTACAATTTTTTAACATCAACTAATTAATGTGGGTGCATGTGTTAATCCTCACAATCCTTTGTGGTAGGTTAGGCTGAGAGAGCTGTGACTGGCCCAAAGGTCACCCCTTTTCAGAGCTAAGATGAGGTCACCCCTAGTTCATGGCTGAGACTTGAACCAGGGCCCCTCTACCCCCCAGTCTAAGTTCTGCACTATTAAGCATTACACCATACTGAGACAAAGTTTGAATAATTTCAGGGCCAATGTCTGCTGTGAGAGAATATAAGCTTTCCGGCCACACAGGGACCGTGAACAGGCATGGAACAAGTTGGAATTATAGATAATTTACATGGCATGACTGTTACATTTCATCCTTTACATTCAAAAGTAAGGATCCCAGTTCTCCAGGGACTTCTACTTTCAATGTCACTGGAAAGGGACACTATGGCAACAACTCAGAAGGAGCCAAAGGGAATTTGCAGACAAGACACTCTCCACCCACCCATTATACATATTGCAGGGCTGCAGTGTTGTCCTCTGGGGTCCCTGTAACATGTATAGTGGGTGAGAGGTGCGTGGGTAGAGTCTCATCTGAAAATGCCCAAAGAAGGCCTCTCATTCTTGCTTGAGAGAACTCCTGACCCGCCTGAAAAAGGAGCCTGTGAGGTAAAAGCTTGCACTCCTCCACCAACTTGATGTGGTCCAATAAGAGATAGCAGGTTACTACTGTCTCTCTAAAAACCCCAGGCACACACAACCCTCCGCTCACTGCAGGTGGCTAAGTTTTTGTTTGCAGCTTTCAGCATTAGAATAGCCGCTTGCTGGGTTTAGATTTGACAAAAGGGGTAATGTTTTCCCCATGTATTTAAATCTGTCCGTATATCATATTTATTGGTCTGTTTTTAACTTTGTGATGTCCTGTGGCTTGAACAAATAGACTGACTGAGCCACTCGCTAAACTCAATGGCAAGAATCCTCTTTAAATGAAGGGCAACCCTGACTTGAAGGGTAGACGCCTGGCCCCCGCAATCACCATTCAGCCATTCACACAGGGGTGCAAGCCATTGAAATGAATGGCAACTGCGCCCCCGGGAGGCCGTGGAAGCTTAGCCACCGATTTTAATGGGAAGAAGGCAGCAGGCCCATCCCTTTCCCGGGGCAAAACCCAGTCACGCTGACTGAGACGGCGCTCGGCTTTGGGATTGAGCAGCAGAAAGAACCGGACCCGGGACACGCAACTCGGCGCCCCCAGGCCAGAGACCCGCTCGAGAAACAACCCCCCCTCCCCGCACGCGCCCCCGCCCAGCAGCACCGTTCGAAAAGCAGGGCGGGCGCGCGCACGCGCGCTCGGCTGCTGGGAGAGTTTCCGCTTCCGGACACGTCCGTGCACGTGTGTCACGTGGTGCTCTCCCTTTCCGGCCTGGCTGGGCGCTCGGCGAGACCCGCCACAGCCGCTTGTCTCTGTCGCGTGAGAAGAAGCCGCCATCATGCCGGTGTATTTCCAGCGGCCCGAGAACGCCCTGAAGCGGGCGAACGGTGAGTGCGGGCCCGGGGCCTTTTCCCTCAGAGCGGGCGTCGCGCGCGCTGCTCCTTGCCCCTCCCCCCCCCCTTTCACCGCCTCGCGTCGGCCTAGCCCCCTGGCAGCCGGGCGAGGCGGCCCCGACACGGCCTAGGCCCTGCCCTGCCCCACCCCCCGACACAGCCTCGCTGTCATGCGGCCTAGGGGTGGGGGCCTCGCCCTGTGACTGGGTGCTCGGGCCTCTCCCCAACGCCGAGCTCCTGCCTCACCGGTTCCTGGAGCCCCACAGTCCAGCCCGAGGGTCTGTGCCAGGGGGGGGAAGGAGCTGGGAGACCAGCGCTCCTGTCCTGCCCTAGCCAAGCGGGGCAATCAAATGGGGCACATTTTTTTTCTCTTTTTTTTCCAAATGAATTGTTGACCCTTTTAATCCTCGCCTGTTTCGTTAGTTTGTCACTCTTACTACGCCCCCCCCCCCAAAAAAAAATCAAAAAGTATGTCGCACAAATCATGCCCCTCTCCTTCCTCTGCACACAGATCCCATGTATTATATGTAAGGAATTATTTTTTTTAAGCTTTCAAACATAAGTATGAAATTTAAAACGAGTTAATAAATGGCCAACATTATATTACGACTAATACTACCTTTTTGTCACAAATGGTCACAGTTTCACTCTCTCACACATACCCATGTGTCTCCCACATTTTGTGCTTGTCTTATTTTATGGACTATTCCTAAACTCACTGGATGGCCTTGGACAAGTCACTGGCTCTTGACCTCAGTTCCCCGTCATTAAAATGGGAATAATGATGCTCTACTTCAGAGTTGTTGCCAAGGATTGTAAAGCACTTAGAATACAAAAGTGCTGTATAAGTGGTGATAAAAAAGAATAACCATAAATGATCCCTATCCTGCATGACAGGTGGGAGGACGTTGACAAAAGTGCAGTGGATCCCAAGCTTTATTAAAACATGTTTTGCCTGGGTGACCCTAATTTGATAGTTAAATAGAATTTCATAGGAATAAAGACATGCAGTGGCCCACGGAGCGGTACGTGTGCACGTGGTTTCCGTGGGGCTCAATGCACCTGCTAGGGGGGCTGTGCACGGTTTACACTTAGTTGCGTGTGCATACCGCTCCACGGGGAATGGAATCAGGGCTCTTAAATGTTACTTGAGATCACAACCCCATCTACAGGTGGCACGATCCTACTTGGGGTCCTGCCCACTGACACGTTTGGGAACCTCTGATTTAAGTCGAGGGCACTAACAAGGGTAGACCCCTCCCCTTTTCCAGTTTGCTTTAATATGGTGGTTGCACAATCTTTTTCTGCCTGATCTCATTTTGAGACTTTTTTTTATAAATCTGTGGCCCTCAACAGTAAAAAGACATGCTATAAATAGCTCATAGTCTCCTATCCACATGTGATGTGATCCCACTGGGGTTTAGGGTCCCCAGTTTGGGAACATCTGTTTTAATGAATGGGTTAGTACACATAACCCCATCATGTGAAGTGTTGCGTGGGAATTTGGTGAAAGGATGATATCCAGAATTGGCAGTCTATATTATGACAAGATATAGGTGGCTGGGGGAGGCATATGGATCAAGTGGAATAAGGGAAAGTTTAACAGCGAAGGCAGTTGTGGCAGAGTATCCACCTATTGCATATGCTGTTTTGCATTGTGCAAAATTGCCAAACTATTGGGCAAGTGCCAGGGACTCCTTAATATTGACTTACGGAAAGAGAAGAAACTTAATAAGTAAAGACCTTGTCTAAAAGACCTTTTCATGGTAGGCTGCTTGCAACTTATTTTGCTTTCACATACCGTGGGTTTAGTTAGTACTGCTAGATTTTACATTACTGGTTCAGATAGTTTCAAACAGTAAACTAACCAGTTTGCTGGAGTTTGTCACTGTACTTAAGCTACTCTCATTCCTTGTCTGATGTTTCTACTGACCATAATGAGAGTGCCAGTAATGAAACTTGCTGTGTGACTACTATTATGCTGAGAAGTGTGCACACCCAGTTTTAAAGCTAATTTAATAATGAACTGCTGGCAAGAACCAGCCCTTAAGTAGTAAGTGTGAGTGGCATTAAGGGTCACACACTGTCCAGCCTTAATGTTTTCTTTTTATATACAGCTAAATCTATTACATTCAGCATGAATAATTAATAATAATTAGTAGGTGATTTCTAGCAAACACTGTGGTCCTGCTAGGTCCTTAGTGCAGGTGGACCCATGTACATCAGTTTGCAAGATTCAGGTCTAAACTTGGAACTAGATTATAGTTGATGGGGTATTCTGAAGTGGAATTGTAAAATGTGAACCGAGATGGTTCCTAGGGCATCTAGGATGGCTACTGTCAACCAGAGATAGTTGCTAGGGTACGTTTCTCTATTAATGAAGGGTACACTTTTCAAAAGAGCGTAAGGGAATTAAACACTGACATTTTGTTGAAATTCAGTGGCATTTGTGTGCATAAAAGCCCCAAAGGGTATCGAAAATGCTAGCTGGAAAAGCTTGTATACCTCTTATAATAATGGCTAAATTAACATTAAAATTACAACTCTCTGTATGACTTAGACCAAACTAATCAGGTTTTGAAATTTCTGCAGCAAGATAAAAGGACAGTGTAGGCCATCTAGTTACTGGCAAAGATTCATTTGCATTTGCTAAGGTTTTTAATACACTTCGTGAATATTAATTAAGCCTTGGCGCTTCTATATGGAAGGGAGGTGTTGTACTAATGACAAATTGTAAACTCAGGTTAAATGACTAAAATCCTGATCATATGCTTTTTTAAAAGCTCATTTAATTTATTGCTCTTGTTTTTGCAGTGCCTAATGATACTCTAGGTCCTTTGCACAAAGGAAATTATATTTAGTGTAAACATTAGAGCAGTTCTGTATTTCTGCTTTAATAAAACAAACCCAGTTAATGAGCATGAAGGGGTGGGGATGGGACCTGAAAAGGAGAAAGAAAGTGGACTTGGAAGTTTGCCTGAAAGGTCAGGATGACCAACCCTTGCCAGAAAAAGAGGGAAGAAGTAAATTAGGTACAACTGATGGCAGCCCATAGATGAAGTTGGCTACTTTAAACTCTGGAGTATTGCATGGCAATAGAGGGAATTCTTAAATTATACATTTGATAGTTTGGGCATTTGCTGTTCTAGAAACTCCACCTAGAAACTTATCAGCATCCAGTGCAGATTAGTGTGCGATGGTATTTGTACTTGTGCAGTGTTCTGGTGAGTGGTTGTATTCTGCACTTTGTTTTCTGAGCAGTCTTGTAACATAGCCTTGTAGAGCAAGTTACTGTAATCTAATAAAGAGGGGAGTAAAATTTGATAATTGCAGCAGTTATAGCAAGTACAAACATCTTGCGTGTCAAGCACGAGGGGTAGCTTGAGGGGGAAACGCTCCCCATTATGGGAAGCAATTCCTGTTATCCCGGGGCTGAGAAGCAGTCCTGGGTTTAATAAAATACAAATGGGGAGAACTTCTATTGTAAATGGAGCAGATGCTGCCTAAGGCAGAACTGCTGTTGATAATCTTTGTCAGTTCCTGTATCTTTATTTTGACACTACCTCAGACTTGCCTGCATTGAGCGTCAGACAACAAGAAGTTGGGGGTAGACATTTATTTTAGTGTACTAGCTGATATTTTTAATGCAACAGATGGATGGTACAGAGTCATCAGCATATGGGACACGCTTCAGCATACATCTCATAACTGTCCTGCCCAGCATCCTCAGGAAAGGTGTCTTTGCATTACCTCGTTTATGAGATTTTGCAGTACAGAAGAGCAATAGCCCAATCTGCCATATGAGGGGGTACAATGTAGAAGGGACAGGGCAGAAAACAAAATTAGGCAGTCATATGGTCCTCCGAGGCCCATATAACCTTAGTCTCCATGAGGTGCTGCTCTTCTATATCTAAGAAACAATAAAGTTGAGAAATTGATTGTGTTTGTTATCTAAGTTTACAGTGTGTGACATTGGGTGAAAACAAAGCTCCAGGGATCTGTACTGGGACTCGTGGTGTTTTAATATATTTGTCAGTGATCTGGAGAAGGCAGTATAGAGTGAGGCAATCAAATTTGCAGATGACACAAAGGTATTCAACGTAGTTAAAACCCAAACAGAGTGAAGAATTGCTGGAAGAACTTGCGTGACTGGCAGATGAGATCCAAATGGCAGATGAGATTTAATGTGGAAAAGTGCAAAGTGATGCACATAGGGAAAAATAACCCAAACTATATGCTGGGTTTTAAATTGGGAGTTACCACTCAGGAAAGGGATCTTGGAATGATTTTGGACAATACATTGAAATTTTCAGCTCAGTGTGCGGCCATCAAAGAAGCAGACACGATGTTAGGAATCATTCGGAAAGAAGTAGAGAATAAAACTGAAAATATCTTAATGCCTCTATATAGATCTATGGTATGACTGCACCTGGAGTACTGTGTGCAGTTCTGATTGCCCCATCTCAAAAAGACATAGAACTAGAAAAGGTATGGAGAAGGGCAACAAAAATGATCAAGGGTATCGAATGGCTTCCATACGAAGAGATGCTTAATAGGTTAGGGCTTTTCAAACTGGAGAAGAGATGAGGGAGAGGGGATATGATAGAAGTTTATT
>QEPC01008364.1:7362793-7373396 GCA_003113815.1 Sphenodon punctatus | reverse complement strand
GGAGCAGCTGTTGCTGCCATCACTGGTAAGTTAATTAATTATCTAAATGGGGGGGGGAGGCAAGCCCTGGCAACTCTGGAGGCTGGGGAGGGGAAGCCCCGAGGGTTTGTTCATTCCCCTTCCCCCGTAGAATCTCCTGCCCCACGTCCCCGCAGCGCAGGCTAGAAATTCTGCGCTGGGGTAAGCGGGGCAGGAGATTCCGCGGGGGGAGGGGAATTCCGCGGGAAATCTGCGAATCACAGACCCGCGTTTGGCTCGGGGCCCTGCTCTTAGGGTAAAGCCACATGAGACAGGGTGGGTCCGATCCCCCACCCGGACAGGATGAACGCAGTTGGCAGGGAGAGCAATCCAAACGATTCCTCACCCCACATGGCCACCCCACATGACTCCTGCCACACCCCAGGGCAGATTGAGGAGCCATCCACATGTGGAAACACCCGGCCCTGCCCCACCCACCATCCCACCCCTGGCCGTGATGTGGACGCATGGGAATGGGGAACCGCGACTGGTGCTCTGTAGCACTGGCGGAGTGGGGCTGCACGGGCCCGGCCACACGAAGCAGCCCATTATCCTACATTTGGCAACCGTAGCTGGGTGCAGTAACGGTAACACCGTGTGTCACCGGCCTTCTCCGGCTGAAGCATCACATAGGGTGGAACTGGGCAAATGCCTGGTGGCTGCTGGCCATACAATCCACTGCATTGTGGGCCAGCGTGGGGTAAGGTTGCCCAAAGTGGGATAATGTCTTGTGTGGCCTTGCCCTTAGTCTTAAGTTGTTGGGTTTTTTCTTAGCATGCAAGCACTGGTCATAGAATCTTAGAGTTGGAAGGGATCTCAGAGGTCATCTAGTCCAACCCCCTGCTCAGTGCAGGAAATCCACAGCTACAGCATCCCTGACAGATGGCTGTCCAGCCTCTGTTTGAAAACCTTCAGCGAAGGAGAACACACTACTGCCCTAGGCAGTCTGTCCCACTGTCGAAGAGTTCTTGCCATTACGAAGTTTTTCTTAATGTTTAGCCAAAACCTGCTTCCTTGTAATTTGAGCCCATTGGTTCTAGCCTTACCTTCAGAAGCAACAGAGAACAAGTCTGCTCCATCTTCTTTGTGATAGCTCTTCAGATATTTGAAGATGACTATCATGTCTCCCCTTATTCTTCCCTTCTCCAGGCTAAACACACCCAGCTCCTTCAACCTTTCCTCATTGGACTTTGCTTCCAGACCCCTGACCATCTTTGTCGCTCTCCTCTGAACCTGTTCCAATTTGTCCATGTCCTGTTGTTTGAAGACTTCTTGTATTTTAATTTTGTGAGGTAATTTTTTTGGAGGGACGCTCTTACAAGTAGCAGGAGAAATTGCTCTCTACCTTAGCCTCTCTTATTAGTCAATTTTCAAGTTAACTACCTTGGAACAGAGTATTGGTGAGGTGGGGATACTCAAACAAGGGTTTACCTGGGAAGTTTGATCACATCTTTTCAAGGACAGACATGCAGTATAAAATAACCTTAAAGAAAAATAATAGGTTCTGTGTTCCTGATAAACTGAGAGCCTGACCTGCAAGGTCTCAAAATATTGCTATCAGTCTGCAAAGGTGGGCACAAAAGGAGATGAAATGTGTAGGAAGAGCGGATATATAATAATTGAATTCTAACTTTATTTTGTATATTTACAGATCACAACCATGCAGCTAGAGCGTGAAAAAGCCCTTGAGCATAAGAACAGAATGTCAAGGATGGTGGAGGATAGAGATTTATTTGAAGCTAGACTCAAGGCAGCACGACAGTCGGTGTATGAGGTAAATGTCATTCTTTTGGGTAAAGCATTTCCATAAAGTATTCTACTTTGACATTTAGGAGTCAGTCAAAATATGAAAGAATTAGCCATCTGAGTGGGATAAAATGTAGGTGTTTGTTTTGCTCTTAGACTGCAAAGTAGTCGTCCTATGCTATTGCATAGATCCTGAGGAAAAGCTTTACCTGACAATTGAGAGCAAGCCAAATTCAAATTTGGACATTTTGGGCCAGGCACATTGCTGATGCTATATCAATAATAATAGTAACTGAGTCTCAGAAAGAAAAGTGACAGGCACAATGTGATTGAGAACCACAGAACAGTTTCAGAGTTCAGAAAACCCGTTTGAGTTGCATTTGTTGCCCATAAGCCTTTTTTTGCACTAATTAAGTTGGTTTAGAAACTAGTGAAAAGGCTTAAATTAGGGGTTTCTCTAGCACTTTCCCAAGTGACCCACAAGCTAATATAGTGCAGTTGGGAGGAGCTGTGCCTGCAAGACAGGTCCAACAGTTTACATTTGCTCCCTGCCATCGTCATGCGACAACTACCATAAATATTTACATATGAGAGTAATTACGAGAGGGTTTTAATGTGTTTGTTGGGCCCTTTTCACACAGACACACTAACATGGATAAAATGGGTGTTAGATTTTATTATACATGTTGTAGGGCTGCAGGTGTAGGTGTGCTCTATGGGTGCCCTGCAACATGTATCATAAAATCTAACACCCATTTTATCCGTGTTAGTGTGTGTGTGTGAAAAGGGCCTTTGTTGCAGTTGGAAATGGGGGAGGCATCACTGCAACCCATTGGCTCGTCCGGGTTAGCAGAACCAATCTTGTGAGGGTAATCCTGATAGAAATGTTCCTAATCTAAGGCATAGGGAGTCAAAATTAATTCTACTCTTGTGTTTCTTATATCAGTGAAAGACTTTCCTATGACTTGAGCTGAGAGAAGCTTTCTGACTTGAGTTTTTCTGAATTAGACAAATGTGAGGGGAGAAGTTCTCTTCCTGCTCTAGCAGCTTAAGAAGATTTCAAAGGTTTTTATGACATATTGGAAACTTTAACAGTTTGTCACCCAGAAACTTCAGTTGAGTTGGAAGGCAGACTTGTTATCCTAAACGTGCACTTGTTTTGGTGGTTACTTTTGGGTTACCACTTAATTTTTTATATTAATGTTTTAGGAATGTGGGGAAAGTATTAAACTTGGTATGCCCCAAAATATGACTGCTCTGAAGTACTGAAATGATTATTTTAATGTAATAATGTTCAAAGAAAAAAATGGTCTTTCAAGTAGCTGTACAGAACTCCTTGTACTAAATGTGGTTCCTGTGACACCAGGGTCCATCCGTCTCTTTGGGTTTCTGGAAGGGCCCCCCTTCTGTGGCTTTTGGTATATGTATTTCGTGACTTAGCAACACTAGCTGTGAAAACTAACCTGCTCTCCCCCCGTCCCCCAAGCACTATTGATTTATATTTACCGTCTGCCTATGTTTCAGGAAAAACTGAAGCAGTTCCAAGAAAGACTAGCAGAAGAAAGGTATAATCGCTTGGAGGAACGCAAGAAGCAACGCAAAGAGGAAAGGCGTATCACTTACTACAGAGAAAAAGAGGAGGAAGCAGAGAGATTAAAAGAGGAGCAGATTATTAAAGGTAGAAGCTGACAGCATTTCACTGATCCTGACAACTTTAAGTCTCCTCAAACAATCATGAAAACAGTCGTGTTAACATGTAGTTAAATGTGTAGATCACTTTGTTCCACCAGACTGGAGGAAATCTTTGTTGACTCTGGAGAAGAAGTTGTATATCCCTGTTGCCAGATGAGGTGCTACAATCTAAGCTGCATGGTGTATAGCCACTTGCCATGCTGCCAGTTCTATTATGTCCTCTCTTCTTCCTTTCCTTATTTATAGTGTGGAAGCGAGAGGTGTGGGGTGTGGAGTGACAGTAAAAGACAGTGGGTTAGAGGAAGAAGACTTGAGTAAGAAGTAACCCTAACCCCTCTTCCTCCCCTCCTCTCGAGTAACGGAGGAGATTTAGGGTGCTGAGGATTTAAAATGTTAAGCTCTAAAAGAAGTCTAGCTTTTATTGGTTTTAAAGTCTACCTCAAAACAGTGAGCCAGGTTTAATTGATATAGAGGTGTCTAAGGCTGCAGAGAGCTCAAAACCTTGAAGTGTTTGGAGGGTGCTGCATTTTGTATCTCCTTTCTCCGGGCCTGGGCTTGTGTCAGAAGGGGTCCTTTTTAAACGTGAAGTGTGGGTCAGATGTCTTTTAAAAGAAAAGAGAATTGTAATACATGTTGGTTTGGCAGAACTTGAAGAAAAGTAACGGGTTGAGCGTGAAAAACGAGAAAAAGAACAGCTTGAATATCAGGAGCGTGTTAGAAAACTAGAAGAGGTAGAGAGGAAAAAACGTCAAAGAGAATTGGAGATTGAAGAGAGGGAGCGTCGCAGAGAAGAGGAGAGAAGGGGGGGTCTGGATGATTCACTTTCAAGGAAGGCAAGTATTTTAATGAACTTCGTTGCTCCTTTGTTTGGATACAGTTTATAAGGAATTGAAATGTAGTTTGAAAGGGGCTAATGAAAGCCAATGCAGTAAAGTATGTGGAAAAAAGCTATGAATATTTATTTGCTTGTTAAGAAATTAAAATTGGGATCCCGACACTTGTATTTTCATCATTGCTGACCACAGAAGATTGAGCAGCAGATTAAAGTAAGAAGGGTTAAAGAATTTAGGATTTTTGAAGTAGACATGTCCATAAAGAGTAATAGTTATAGTCTTATATTTGTACTACATTATTAATCAGTATAACTATTAAATGAAAACACTCTGAATACAAGAATAACTTCATCCTTGTGCACTGTCTTCATTTAGGGGAGATGTTCCCATGAGAACTGAATCTTGAAAACATGATAGTGTAGGTCTGAAACTGAGAAAATCCCAAAGCTGTTGCAAGTTAACCAAATGATGAATTGGAGGCAGTTTATTAATGCTCAACCCATAAATATTTTAACTACAAAATTTTGATATTTTATAATTTACAGTGCTTTCTAATGGGGAACTTGACTTTATCTTTCACTAAATAAAGATACTTAATCAAATGGTGTATATTAAAAACTCTGTTTGAAATCCTTTTAAAACAAACAGACATAATTGCAAAGGACATTAAGATGGGATGGGGGAAGAGCTGAAGGGAAGAGGCAGGCTTAGAATAGCATTACAGCATTCTGCTGGCTGCTGACTCCTGTTAGCCAGTAGAATGCTAAGATATCAGCTGAGTCTGCCCCCTTCGGGCTCATTCCCCCTCCCATTCCTAAAAATTTGCCTTTGGAAAGCTTTCCACACCTAGACAGCTGCCAGCCCCAGAAAAGGTAAGAAAACTGGTCAGAGAACAGTGAGTTTCTCATCTCCCCCTCCCCCTCATCAGCACTAGATAGTCTTGGTTTTTGAGATTCTCATTTTTCTCAGCAAGAATCCAGCCAATTCTTGCCTCGTTCTCATTTGCAAGAATTGTGAATCTCGCCGCGAAATTGAAAATTGAGTTTCAGCCCTAGGGCAGCATAGAACCTATGACCCCTGGCACAGCTGTTCCAAAGCAGAGCGGCATAGCACTAACTGTAAACTCCTTATATGACCAATATACAGTGCCCATCCTCATGACCAAAGTAGAAAGGCACAGCTAGAAGTTGCTCTTGTAGGTCTTGTAGTGGAAAGGTTGCAGAGTAAGACTCCTAGGCAAAGAAACTGAATGGAAACATCTGAGAATTCACCACGCAGCAGACAAACCCTATATTATTGTTTCCGAAGTAAATTTACACATGCAAGAAAATTACACCTTCTGCTTACCACAGAGTCCAGATATAAACCCTTGACCTATCAGTTTCCTGTGCCCTAGTCTACCAGCAGAGCTATGGGAGAAACAGCAGGAAGGACTATATAGTGCCCAGCATGCTAGATAGCTGTTTGTAAGGATACTACAGGTGCAGTTGTGGTGTGGCTGGGTAGCTAAGCTTTGTGCTTGCTGTGCTAGGGGTCATGGGTTCTAGCCCTGTCTCTTATACACATCTAGATGTGTATAAGAGACATCAACAGACCAGTAAGTCCTTTTAAACTCGGGGGGAAATAAACCCTCGGTACATCCAAACCCTGCACGGCAAAATATCATTTGGTCACTCTATAATTGTCCCATGATAAGCAATGACCCAGAATTGGGTCTAAGCCCTCAGATGGTTACTCCTTCGAGACGGCATTTAAACGATAAACATACCAAACTTTTGGTTCATCCTGTTTGCTTAGTCTATAATACACAAAAGCTCCCCGGGCAACAATTGATTTCCCCAAATGCTACCTCCCAAAAGAAGGTAATTTATTGCCTCCTCTTCGATTTACTTCTTTGTATCATAAAGGCGTGGGCCATATTTGCCACTTTATGAAACTTTCATCGGGATTAGCGAAGAGAAATACTATTTTCATGCATACGACTTGAGCTGGACACTTTTGTATTAATGGCTGTAAAAACTGAGGTCTTATGTCAGACAGCAGGGGCCAGTTAAATAAATAGTGGGGTAAATCTTCGGGGAGCAAAGCCCCACATAAGCAAAATCTCAGATCACAGGGGATCTTCGTGTATCTACCCTCGAAGATCGTTGTAGGCATCAATTGAAATCTTAGGAGGGTAAAAGCTCTCTTTAAGGTAAAATTTGTCAGGGTTCTTCAATAATATTCTTGCAGATGAGATACCTTTATAAATTTAGATCATGGTGCTACCTTGTTTAACCTAATGGCCTCTAGAGCTTTTTGCCTGTAAAAGTCCTCCAAACGTTGCTTACACATCTTTTTGGTTTGTTCAATCAAAAAGGCAGCTGGGAAAGGGAGGGATAAACCCATTTCCTCAGTAAAAGTTCTCAACTTAGTTTCCCATTTGTATTTATAATCTGAGCCGCTCATTTCCAACCAGCATAATTTCGGCAGCCTCTGGTCTGGCATCAACACTATACGTTTCCAGTACATTAGATGTCTAATTTTGGCCTGAGGCTCAACGTGCAGAGTTCCTGTTTCAGATCTTAATAAACATGCCAGAGTTCCCAACGGGACACCAAGAATTTGCCTCAAAAGCCCATTTTGCGCTGATTCAAGCTTGCTTGAATGGATGTAGGATGCAACCTGAGCTGCTCCTTCATTATTAAAAACAAAAGGCAGTTGGGCTTTCCTCTCCCCCTTTGGCTGGTGGATTCTCTGCTGTTTCCATGTTGTTTCTTTGCATGTAGGAGCCTTGAATCACCAACCTTTTCCTTTCCAAGGAGAGCTACCAGAGCAAATTCTAGCGCTACCTATCTACTTTGGTCATGCCTTGAGGATGGCCACTGTATATTGGTCATATAATGAGTTTACAGTTTGCACCTTTAAAGGGCCCTTCTGGTGTGGTGCTGCTACTGCTCTGCTTTGGGATAGCTGTGCCAAGGGTGCTAGGTTCTAGGCTGCCCTCTGCCCGCCCAAACCCCTTTCTAACGGCTGGCTTAGTGGGTATACACACGCTCTCGCCCCCTACTCATCGGATCGTTTTGGAGGGGACTTGATTCAGCTCTAGCTGCATACCATACCAAAAACTTCATATGGCTGAAAGTTACAAGACTGCACACACACTCTCCCACGCTCACCCTTCCTCCCCCGATCTGCTCCCGTTGGTTGTTGGCACTGCTTGAAGAGCCCCAGCTGCTGTGCTGGGGAGAGCAGTGGGGCTGCACTGGAACGAGGAGCGCAGCCCAGGACTTTCCAGTAGTTGGCACGTTGCAACTTTCCAGTAGTTGGCACGTTGGGGATCCAGGAGCAGCTTAGATGAGGACAAGGGACCCAGGCATGAGAACTAGGACCTAAGGCAGTAGGGCAGAGAAACAGCCTTGCTGAGAAGCAGCCAGGAGCTTGAGTTCCTTAGTGCAAGTGCACCCAGCCTGCTCTGCTCTGCTCAGGGAAATGCTTTCAGCTGTGTTGGTTGCCTTTGGGGGCTCTGGCATATGCTGCTGGGAACAGCCCCGCCCCACCCTGGGATCCAGTGGGTACTGGGATGGTGGCAGCCACTGGCCTCGGTAGTAAGCAAGGTATTTAGGAGCCACACTTCAACTGCCTGGGAGCCACATGCGACTCAGGAGTCAGTTTGGCCACCCTGGTGTATACCTTGAAGTAAGCGTAGGCTCAATATCTAAAGAGTACCTTTAAGCATATAAGCATTATGAAGTCTTGATGGCTAGTGTTGGGCACGTGCATGGAAAACACTGCCTCTTCTCCACCTCCCCAAACACACACCCCTTTTGGTGCTAAGATTACTGTGTTTGGATGCTTTCTCTAAAGGTGTACTGCAGGCCTTTCAAATATCTTCAGCTTGGACTCTTATGCATTAGTACTCCTATACTTCATCATCTATCTGACAGAGCTGGTTGTTAGCTCAGGCAGCTTACTGGATCTTACCATTCGCAGAATGTGATGTTTGAACCATTGATGTTGTGGGTAATGAATAAAGTCAGCAAATTGCAAACAAGGGGGAAACTTATAGCTACTAAAGATGGTGCTCTTTTCGACGTTGGTAACTGTAGGACTCTCGTTGGGGAGATGGCGAAAGCTCTTGGAGGAGAGGAGGTACTGAACCAGAATCAGAATGGAGACGACCCCCACCAGCAGCAGCCGCCCCACCAGCAGCAGCCCCAGACAGGTAATGCTAGCAATATCAAGCAATGGAGGTTGGGCTCCCAATTCATAAGCATTACTTCTCTTGTCTGTCTGGATAACTCCTGG
The DNA here is from genome assembly GCA_003113815.1 of Sphenodon punctatus. Taxonomy (NCBI): domain Eukaryota; kingdom Metazoa; phylum Chordata; class Lepidosauria; order Sphenodontia; family Sphenodontidae; genus Sphenodon; species Sphenodon punctatus. Next base: position 7,364,820 of record QEPC01008364.1, on the reverse strand, counting down.
CGCTGAAGTGTCAAGACTTTGGAAGTTATTTGTAAATACTTTTAAAAATTCCTGTCTACTGCCCCCCCTCTTCCCCCCCCCCAAAAAAAAGTCCTAGGCTGTTTGAAAGTAGAAATGGGGAAGAAAGTGTTAAGAATGGGGTAGACAAGCTACAACTGTCCAAACATTTCATTGCAACTTAAAATCAAAACATCTTTTTACATGACATTGATTTTTTTCAAATTGCTCCTGTCTGAAATTCTTCACTTCACATTTAGCTAATTAGAAGGCCACCTAGCAAGTCAGCTGGTATGCTACATAACCATTTACTTATAAGAAATTCACTACTTGATCATCAACAATCTTTTCTTCTGACCAGAAAAGGAATGAAAGGGAGTGGCTCGATACAAGTTTCTTGAATTGAACAGGAAGGATTTTTCTTTAGGAAAGGGAGAAAAATAAGTAGGAGACTTGCAAATTGTTGTAAGTCTCTCACCGGCATCAAGCAGTTCAAATTTCAGGATAAGCTTCATGACTTGGGGCTTAACTTTAGGTAGAATGGAGTCAAAATAACCATAGTGGTTGTAAGTCGCGCATTAGTTATATAAATTTGAGTCTGTGTGTGAAATTTAATACGATCAAGCTTCTTAATAGTAAGAGACTCTCTTGATTCTGACATCATTGCACACACTGGCTTGAAATAACTACGGGTTGAATTGCAGTTGGGACAGCTCTTCTCGTTCAGCATATAGATAGGCTTTTGGAGCCAGGTCAGACTCCGCTTTCTGTAGGCGCTCCCAACTAGTGCCACCACGCCGCACCCCACTGACCTTCATTTGCAGTGTACGCACAGCAACAACAAAAGCTGCTGCTACCTAGGGACAGCAGCTCTTCTTGACTCACTTGATCACACACCTCTGTCTCCTGGAGGCCTGCGTGGGCTTGATTTTTTTTATTTTTTATTTTTTTTAAACAGCCTGACATAAGAGCAGAGCAGCCAAACCGGACCTAAACCCAAGAGTGCACTTTGCTTTAAGATCTGGCCTAAAATGACTTGCAAAGGTGTCTTCACTTCCCAGTGTGCATCCTGCACAAGCTCCGCAGGCAAACTACAGTTAGTTCTAGGCTAGCAGCTTAACTCGGTAGCCAGTATAGGTTGAGAGCGCAAGCATTTCAGTGGGCCTTTGTTTTTTATGTTTCCTGGGCTCTGTCCCCTTCTCCCACTTCCCAGCATCTCCACTTACTGCTTGGTTCCTTGAGCTCATTGAGTCCCCAGAGCCCACGCTCCTCTTGCTGTTTCAGTGATTTACAATTCTAGCCATTTACATGGAGGGAAAATGTAATTCACAAAAAAGCAGGCAGAATGATTTATGAAAAGGTAAATGAACTGAAAGTGAATTTAAAACCCTTAATTCATAATGTGTATTTCACAGAAAAGAGATGAACGTGAATTAAAATGTAAAGATTGGGATGAAATCAAGAGCCTTATTTTTCTGTCTCTTATTTCTTTCCCATCGTCATGGGGCCAGGGCCAGTGCTCCCATTTGAAATGACAAGAGCAGTGGGGATGGGACTCAGAACACAATTTTATTTCTTAACCAAAGACATGCCACCATGCAGTAATGCAGCCGCTCGTGAGTCCACAACCTGGTCATTGCTGCTGCTAAACTTGCTTCAGTGTAAAGTTTTTCTTAACGTTTTAATAGGGAGTGGCGCCGTGGGGAAGGGCGCGATGATGAAAGGCCTTTCCGACGAGGAGATGATGTTCCTCTACGTGCTGATGCCGAAGAAAAGGAGTCTCCTTCCAGTGACTCTACAGAAGACCAAGTCCTGAAGAATGATGTGGATGAAGATAAGGGACCCAGGCACGGCCTGGATGAGGATAGGGAACCCAGACGTGGCCTGGACGAGGGCAGGAGTAGTTGGCGCACTGCAGATGAGGATAGGGTACCTAGGCGTGGCCTGGATGAAGATAGGCCTCTTAGACGCGGCCTGGATGAGGATAAGGGACCCAGGCGCGGCCTGGATGAGGATAGGCCTCTTAGACG
>QEPC01008364.1:7342698-7362486 GCA_003113815.1 Sphenodon punctatus | reverse complement strand
TTAGACGCGGCCTGGATGAGGACAGGCCTCTTAGACGCGGCCTGGATGAGGACAGGCCTCTTAGACGCGGCCTGGATGAGGACAGGCCTCTTAGACGCGGCCTGGATGAGGACAGGCCTCTTAGACGCGGCCTGGATGAGGACAGGCCTCTTAGACGCGGCCTGGATGAGGACAGGCCTCTTAGACGAGATGAGGACAGGGGATCTTGGCGTCAAACAGATGAAGATCGAGTCTCAAGACGTGATGAAGACCGGGGACCATGGCGTGGTGGGGATGATGACAGAGGGCCCAGGCGTGGAGAGGATTCTAGACCTGGTCCTTGGAGACCATTTGTTAAACCAGGTAAATGAAATTCATCTTCCCTCCTTCTTTGATCTTCTCTGGGAAACATTTGCTGAATATTTAGTATTAGGCCGCATTCACATCTGCGGCGGTGGCAGAGAGAGCGGCGAGGGAAGACACAGCAGCAGGGAGGAGCCGGATGACAGGAAAAGAGCCAGTGCGAATGGGGGTCTGCCGCGACTTCTCTTGCGCATGTCAGGGCAGGAATTTGCGACCTGATGTGCGAGAGAAGCCGCGGCAGATCCCTGTTCGCACCGACTCTTTTCCTGTCATCCGTGTCCTCCCTCCTGCTGTGTTTGCCGCGGTGAATGTGAATGCGGCCTTAGAGTTGAGAGAGAGCCTTGTGCATTATTTTGTTTCAAATTACTGGATCAGTTTGACTAGTTTAGACAGGGTCTTTTAAAATTACCTTTTTTATTTATAGAATTTTTCTTAGAATTCAACATTGTTTATGTAGGAAATATTTACAGGTTATAGGTATTAGAGCGAATGCTCAGCTGCTTATTAGCTAACAAATGTGGAATAAGCACTTCATCTGATGAGAGTGGAACATTTTATTAAAAATTAAATGTTGCAGCTTTGTGACCTTTATTTTAAGGAAAACTCCAGACATTTTGCAGCTAGCAGGTTTTAGCAGTAGTCTTTTATTGTTTCTACACTTGTGCTTAGCTATTTACATGTACTATTGAATACACGTAATGTCTCTTGCATACCTTTTGCCACCTGGTCATTTATTATCATACAGCATGGATGCTGTATCGAGATAGGGAAATATGATTATTCTACAACCTGTTTTAATTCTAAATATGAATGTGTAGATAGATATGCACACACCACAAAACAAATTGCTAAATCCCCCCAAGGTCACCGTTCTCCTCTGCCCCCAAAGGAAAACCGGAATCACCCCCAGTGTATACAATGGACAGTGCACAAAAGGGTCTCTTAAAACATTATACAGATTGATGTTACCGTACTAATCCATAGAAACAAAGTAGCAGCCGTTTGTGGCTTTGGGGGTACACTTTGAATACATTACTCTGCATTTAAAATTGATTATTTTTTTGGTGGGATATGGGGCATATGCATTAGGGTGGAAGGAAGAAGGGTGGGAATGTCGGACACAGGTTGGGGTGGGATTATTTGGGAGGGAGGAGGTAATTATCTATTTGTATTATGGGGTGGTAGCGTTTCATTTTTTTCATTGTGTTAAAGAAATTGGTTTGGGATGGTTGCTTCTGAGGGATTTTTATTTTATTGAGGGTTTGAGTGGATCTGGTTTACTTTGTAATCATGTTGGGTTTTTTGTTTGTTTTTACCAAATATATTGTCGTTCAAGAGAAGGTGCAGTAAAGAAATATGAATAAATAAATAAGTTCTCTCAAACAGTGTAACTATTCCTGTCAATTACTTCTTAAAATTCTCCCTTCTACACTAACCAACTAATTAGCCGAACTTACTGATAAGTCTAAAGAAAAAAATAATTAAACACACTAAGGTGTTTAACATTCCCACTATTTTTCCAATTTGAAGTGATAATGGATTTCTTCATCCAAGACAACTAAATCACACTTTCAACTACATCATGATTGTGAGGCAAGTTTTAAGTCCATATTTTGCTATTCCTAGGTGGGTGGAGAGAACGAGAGAAGGCTCGTGAAGATAGCTGGGGACCCCCCCGAGAATCCAGGCCCTCAGAAGACCGCGACTGGGATGGGGACAAGGACCGTGATGAAAATGAAAAAGAGAATGAATTTGATAAAGATCGTGACATTGACCGGGAAGATCGTTTCAGACGTCCTAGGTTTGATTTGCCGCTTTTTATTGTATTAGTTGGAGGTCCGTTTGTTTCTATTTTCCCCGAAAGAACTACTACCACTTAGCAGGGGGAGGGGGGATATAAAAGACGGCGTTTTATATAAAACAAGGCATTTTATCAGATATTTAGGTTTTCCTCTTAAATTAGCCACAGCTTTAAATGGATAAACTAAACATGTATTTTTGGTTACTTAAATTGTGAAGAGTCTCTGAATATTTTTTTCACTCACTATTTATATATTTGTTTATTTTGATTTATATGCTGCCCTTTCCTGTACACTCAGGATGGCTTACAATAGAAAAATGTAAAGTCCAGTTCATTTTATTCAGCAGCAGCAGCCACTGTGTAGTAAAGATCTGTCGCATGCTCGGTTATAAAGTCCCAACATTCTATTCATTCTAAAATTTACACAAAGTTAGGATTCTGAAATTTGTGGTGAAGGGATCACTTAGGTAAGCGGTTGCTCCCAAATTTCAGCTGAATCGGTTGAAGGACAGCTGAGATATTGCAGTGAGAAAATCGCAATTTGAAGTCTGTTTTTTTGGTCAGTCCTACGGTCTCGAACTAACCTGGGTAGATGGGTTTCGTGTTGGTTGGGAGGAGGTCTAAGCCTTTTAGAAAATTGAAGGAGACTGCCAGGGGGTGCCATTTGTTTTCTTTTTGAAAATCGGAGTAGTAGTTTTAAAGTTATGATATCTCAGAAATTCAGTGTTTGTCTACGGAGAGTGCCATGGAGCACAGGCTGAGTGTGGAGTGTTTGCGAACATTCCACGTACTCAGGGCAGGGGCAGATACAGGGGGGTGGCCTCAAGGGGCTTCAGCCCCTCCATTGGTCAGCTGTGGCTGACATCACACTGGACCCACCTCCATAGGTCACGGTTGGGGCGGGACTGGCAATTTACGTTAGAGACCATGCTGCTACTGCTTGCTTCCCTGCTGCTGTGTCCTGCTACAGATAACATGTATTTACTACAGGAGGGGCAGCTTCACTGAGGGCTCGCTGCATGGTGGGGGCTGCAGCCTGCGGCTTGAGCATTGAGCCCTCCGGGTCTTTCAGAGCTGGTGCCGCTTCTCTGCGAGGCTGCTGCAGTTACTGCTGTGCCGCTTGACAAAGGCAGGGGGCTTGCCTCTGAGACCACCCCAGTCAGGGGGTGCTGGGGAGGTTTGCTGACCATCCAAGGGCTGAGTTCCCCATCCTCCCTGTGTTGGAGCTCAGCTGACTTTCCCGCGGCTGGGGAGTAGGGGAGTGATCGACCTCACCAAAGCGGCAAGGTGGCACACCGGGAAGACAGGTTGGAGTGGAGCCTGGGTGACTGAGACCCAGGGCAGGCACGCCTTCCCGGCCTAATAAATTCAGCCAAGGTTTGGCCACCTGGGTGGCCACACAGAGCAGCACGCTCAGCTGCTTGAAGGCTGGGCAGATCTGGCTGGCGGTGGGGCCCGCGCACTGCCTCCAGAGTCTGTGCGGTGCCCACCCCCTGTGCTGCCCTACCAGCTCCAAGTCCCCTTGGCAGCAGCCTTGGCAAGGGAAGGAACTGTGCCACCCCCACAGCCCAATGCTGCAGCCACCATTTAAAAGTCCTCCTCTCCTGAGCCCCCTCAGCTACAGCTTGGGTGGGAGGGAAGGGAACTACGCCGCACTCCCCACGCCGATGCTGCTGCCGCTGTCGCCAAATGTGGAGATTAAAGGGCCTGCTATGCAGCCGTGTGCGTGCTCATACTGCGGGAGGCTTGCCATGTTTCCTAACCTGGATTGCTGGGAAATGTAGTCCCAGCATTCCAGATTTAGGAAACTTGGTGGCCGGCCCCTGCGTATGAACATGTGCAGCGGTGCAGTGGGCCCTTGGTTTTGAAGAGGACAACTGAGCCAGAGGAAAGGGGGTAGTCAGGAGAGAGAAAGGGGGGAGAGAGGAGGGGCGGGGAGTGAGAGAGGAGAGGGACTAGGGGGGTGCATGTCATTTTAGTTATTGCAATAACAACGAAAATTGTCGTTATTATTGCAATAATGAAAACGACAAAATAATGAAAAATGAAACAAAAACAACATTTTGTTTTTGAAATAAAGGGAAAAAACTGAAAAATGTATTTGACTATTACTTTTTTGTTTCTTCTTCAATCCTGATGAAACTTGGGGAGTGTGTACACCCTGGAGGGTACTATGCATTCCAGGTTTTGAAATGAGTAGATAAAGAGAACCAATTTTAGAAGCAATTGAATGTTGTACTTTTAAGAAAAGCTTCATACACATTCACGGCTACATCTTTATCTTGCATCCAATTTGCTTGAAACTTGTGAATATTATGTCCCCCTCCGCAAGGTTAACACTTGCCAATTTTCAGAAAGTTTGAATAAAGGGTCCTGATGGTATGACATTAACTTGAAAATACATTTCCAGCTGTAACATGTTTATATTCCATCCTGTTTACAAGATATTTGGCAGGCATCTGTCACATACCTTCCCTGTTATCTCTGCCAAACTACAGGACAATTTGATAAAGAGACCCAATTTTATAAGCAATTGATGTTGTCCCTGTGAAGACCTTCAGATAAATAGCAGCACATTCAGTGTCAGTCAGAGGCAGGCAACCCTGCATGGCGGGGGGAGAGGCTGTAGGAGGGAGGATGTGGAGCAACCCAAAAGACTGACAGACACATTCACTGGCCAATTACTGCATGCGTCTAGCTTTACAGGATCAATTGGTAGTGGTTTCAAGGCGGGCATAGAAGGGACATAACTGGGACTTTGGGGATAGCATCTCAGCAATCAGGAGACATGGTTACACATCCAGGCTGGCCAATTATCATTACAATCACATCCTGAAGCACTGTGACAGAGAACACAAGAGAATCTCTATTGGCTCTTTCCTAAACAGATGTTTCTGACGTCCCAGTAACAAGTGGGGGAGAGATGTTGGGATGGTCACAGCACAGAGTGAGGATATTTGGTTGACATTTCTGCTGGGCAGTTGGCATCACAGACAAATCTTATGCCACAGTGACACGTAAGAGAATATTTGAAATAGCCTCCTTCTCTGCATATGCAGTGCAGGCATATAAAATTGGGACCCTTTATCAAATATTTCTGATATTTGGCAGAGATGATTGGGAAAGTGTGATATATAGCCCTGCCCGATTTCATGTACACTGGTTGCACTGCAAAGATGTTACAGTCAGACATACGTTTATAAGTTAATTTCTTATACCACCAGGACCCTTTATCCAATCCTTCTGAAAGTTGGCAGAGATAGTAAATATGGGAAGTGGTATAAACTTGTCAAGTTTCATCTATATTAAATGTGAGGAAAAGAAGTTACACCTAAGAGTGTGTATGAAGATTTTTGCAAAATAAAATAATTCAACTGTTTCTATAATTAGATTCCTTTATCCAATCGTTTTGGAATTTGGTACACGTAATGCTGTCAATTGGAGGCATAAGCAGTCCATGTTTTAGCCAAATATAGTGAAAAACAAAGATGTTACAGCCAAAAATGTGTTTTACATTGAAACAAATGGAAAACGAAAGCAAAAACAACAATTTGATAGTTACGAAAACGACAGATTTCAATAACGGCAACAAAAACGACATAGGCCCCTGGTGCACACATCTAGGAGGGACGGGGAGTGGGAGAAGAGATGCATTTTGCACAAAGTCCTATACTTCAGGTGTAATGAGGCCACAGAGACTCAGAGTGGCACGGGGAAAAGGGGGGAAAGCAAATAACAAGAATAAACTGCCTTGAGAACTGTATAGAATGACTAAGGACATTTTCAGACAAGGCACCCCGTGTTGCCCTAAGGGTGCCCTGGAACATGTCTAGTGGATGGGGAGTGTCTTGTGAGAAAAAGCCCGAAGAGAGGGCCAGTGTATCAGATGGGATAATAAGGGACTGTGTGGAAAGAAAAAGCGGAGGATGGGGAGCTGGTGGAGTGATAAGCAGAGAACTAACAAGAAGAGATTAAATGAGGGATGAGGTGAAATGACAAGAGGGCCATGTGAGTGGGTGGAATGAGGAAAGCACCAGATGAACTAGGTGAAATGGTTGGAATGACAGGGAGAAAATGCAAGGAGTGGGCAGGAGGAAGTAAGTGGATTGAATGACAAGAGGAATTAGAAACATTAAAAAAGTCCTGAGTGCAGTAAATCATTCAGACGACTGATGGGATATCTGTGGGATTGCGTGTATCATGGCAGCCACTTACCATGGCTGACTCTTCATCCTTTGACTCCCTGTAGCCTTCCTCCATGTTATGCTACTTCCTGTCCTGTTTGGTTTTTGTCGTTCCACACCCCCTCTTTACTCCTGTTCCCTATGAGACATACAGCCAGGACTCTGGAGTTCCCTGTGAGAGGAGTGGGGGCTAGAGGGTTAGAAGGGGCAACTTAGACCCAGAACTCCTGGGTTGTCTGCTACAAGGTTGAGAGCAGGGGAGAACAGATCAGGCAGGGAACCAGGACTGTGGGTTGCCTGTGAAGGGAATTCAGCTTACCAGGTCAGAGTGGGATGGAGCCAGGAGTGGGGATGGGACCTAGTAGGTTAGATAGGGTGTGGGAGCCACTACTCTTAATTTCTCTGGGAGGGCAGAGAGGACTACTGGTTAAAAGAGAGGGTTTGGAGCCATTACTTAGCTGTCCCGTTCTCCCCAACCCAAATGAAAGGATAGAGGGGGGTGAGGGGCAAGTTCATGCCCCCGTCTCCAGCTTCAGTGTTACCCCCAACCTGCAGAGGAAGAGGATTGGGGCTGAAAGACAAAGGCAGAGTCTGGGTGCATGCAGTTGTAAGCGAGCACAGTATGTGAGACGGTATGACATCTTTACTGCTTACATGGCATGTACGTTACGGAAGGAGCCTTAACTTGCAATTTCCGTGCTTTTTATTGCATGATTGAATTTGCAAGAGGCTTGTAACTGGAGGGTTTTTGATAATGGAATTTAAAGGGACTTGCGATCAGTTTCACAATTTATTTATTTTTTAGTCAAGAATGTGACTTGATGACCGATTAAAATACAGCTGCATCCCATCAGGATAGAATCTAGAACTGAAAGGGAAAGTCCTGAATTTATTGATTGATTGATTGATTTTACTGGCCAAAGGGAGGAGGCAGGCTGGAGAAGAGGGCCATCTGAAGAAACATCCGCCTGGAGAGAGTCAAGTCGCCGAGACGAGTGGGATAGAGGTGGCCGTGACACAAGAGAGGACCGAGGTGGCCGGGATCTTAGAGATCGACGTGTTGAGGACAGAGACAGAAAAGGACCGCCAGCCAGAACAGACCGTGAAGAAAGTAGGATTGCTTTTCCCAGCCCATTTGAACTCTGACCCTCACGGCTAGATTCTCATTTATATGGGTGCTCCTTTCTGCTATTCTCAATGAGTCAAGAGGCCATACTTTGCAAGTAGAAATTACTCTTGTATGCAGTTTAAAGTTTAATCTGTCCCTGAATCTTTTAGCTTCCTTTGAATGCAGGGAAACAAATTAGCAGTTTGTGAAAAGATTCCTTCTCAAGACAGAGACCTATTCAGCTTCACATTGCAAAGGGCAGAGAACGTCCCATCAGCTGCAATATTGCTTGTTGCAGGAGCCATTTATTACTGATGATTTACATAGCATTACTGACTGCAAAATGGCCATAATTGCTCTGGCATATGGTATGGTGAACACAAACCAATGCAAGATTTTCATTGCCCAAGGACGGAGAATGGGGGGCAGACACAATCCCTTGGCAAATAGGTGTGTATTCAGTCACTGTATCGCATGCCATTCAAGGACTCTGATCATTTTTAACTAGCCAGGGAAAGCATACAATACTCGGGGTCCTTGAATGGCAGCTGACTGCGCACATAAAATTTGTTTTGAAACAAATGCCCCTCCCTCCCTGCAAGGTATAATAGATATTTGTAGTGGCTGGAGAAATATAGATCACTGTTAGGTCCATTATTTTTGGTGTCAACGTTTTACTGATTTTTGTTGTGGCTGAAGAAATTGAGGTCTTTAAGTCCATTGTTTTTGATGTGAAATAGTTATGAATTTTAGTTCCCAGGGCCATCTTCTGAGGGTGTTGTGTAGGTTTCCTTTGATGATGAGGACTGAGAGGTCTGCTATGGAGTGGTTTAATGGACCTATATTTTTCCAGTCACTACAAATATCTATTATACCTTAGTCTACTCTGCCTTTTAAAATGTTGCTGTCTTTACCAGGTTCCTAGATATCTCCCTCTCTGTAACTGACTGTTAGCTGAATTCTCAACCTTTGTGTTACTGTGAACGCAGTTCCTTTGATATGTGTATTGTTCACCTGATAAGCTGCTTCCCACTATACCCCCAGCTCGTATGTGTGCCCTCTGTGTGTTCCCACTACCTATTGTTTCTTGGTCTCCTAGACAAATATTATTCCACAGCTGAATGTCTGGCACATCACTGTCTTTACACACACCCCTTGTCCTATCTACTCAGCTACTGAAAAATACAGTAATGGGTCAGATTAATTCCATTGTGGAAGTGTGTTGCTGCTGGGCTTTATTGAATACTTGTAACAAGCAATGGCCACCCAAGAGAGTGGCCAAAAGTGGTTTCTTACATCTTCTGTGTTTTCAGCGAGCTGCTGGCGGCGTGGTGATGAAAGGAAGGAGGACAAGGAAGAAGAACATGAGGCTGTTCCTTCTGCTGCTGTCACTGCCCCCGCCCCCAGTGCTGCCACCACTCCAGCTTCCAAAGATCGAGAGAGAGATGGGGAGGAGAAGGGATCCTGGAGAACAGAAAAGGAGCGAGAATTCCTCCGTCGTACTAAAAATGAAACTGACGAGGATGGGTGGACCACTGTACGGCGTTAAGTCACATTTTTAAATGGTTTAAGATGGGGCTTTAATATTGATTTGATGAAATCCACAGATTACTATATTGTGCTTATAAACAATCCGGATTGGAATTCTTTAACAAATGTTTTGCGGTAACACGAAAAGCATGAAACTATTACTCATATATGGATCGATCATGCACAAAACTCAAGTTGAAGGATGGAAATTGAATACCTGTTTCTGAAATATCAAATGTTGTGTATTTCACAGATAACTTGTTGCTAAAATAAAATGTGAACCCAGTAGGTAGCTTGAGTAGCACCTATATCTCAGACCAAAAGAAACTGACTTTATTTTAAAATATCCAATTCCAAATTAAGAACATATATCCTACCTTTGCAAACAAACATCTATTTCCATGTGGTATTGAAGAGACAGATTAGTCTCTTCTTGGATCAATGTCCATGAATTGGCCAAGGTGGATTGTCTAAAAAAAAATTAAAAAAAATAAAATAACATTTGCCCCCCCCTCCCCTCCCCTTTAGGTATTGGGTGGCAAGAGGTTTTGCTAGAGGTATTTTATCATCATCTGAATTCAGTAAGTTTCAATCTGAATTAAACATTATGAATATTATCTACACTGGGATATTTTCTGTAGTTTTTACTTGAATGCATATGCCTACAAAGCGGCTCTAATAATGAATACTGCAGTGTGAAACAACAAAACATAAGACTTTTGAAATGAAAGCATTTTGGTAAACATGCTGCTGAGTATTTTCTGTTGCTAATAGCCTATCTGCTTTCCATTACTGGACAATTCATGTCTTTCCAAGCATTTATAAATATTGTCATATTTAAAATGTGTGACTTCAGAGAAATCATTCAAGACTTTCCCTCAATTTCTTGTCTTCAGGGTAAAATACTTTCCCTTTCAACAAGTGCTTTGTAGTAATGACTGTGCTGACTTCAATTTTGGATTGCCATTACAATGTCAAGGATTAATTCACTGGCCTTATTGAAGCCAATGCAGAACTTGCTGCTGTGCGTTTTCTTCAATGATAAATAAACAACTTACAGAACTGTCCTCTAGAATTCCTTGACTACTTAAATTATGTGCAATTCTGTACTCATTAAACAAAAAATAATTTACTGTTCCTCCCTTTTATAGAAGTGTATAACTTGCTCTGTGGGTGGCTTCTCTTTTTTGAGAACAGTAAACATGAACTTCAGTGGTGTTCCTCTTCCCTTGCTCCTAAAGATTGCCAGATCAAAGAATAGGGAGGCGGTGTGGTGGTCAGAGATACAGAATGTTCCTTAAAATGCACAACATCTAGCAACCCTACTTGCTCACCTGCCCCTCAAACCCTTCTGCACTCCATGGTCTCTAGAGCCCATCCTCTCTACTCCGAGGACCTACTTTACAACCGCAAGATTGGGTTATCTCCTCTGCAGTCTTCCCAACCCGCCTGTTCAAGATTGAACCAAATAATAGGACCCAATTCTTCCCTGAGACAGTACACAAACTAGAGCAATAGGCTCTGATCGGATAGCTTTTTCAGCTATTTGCAGTTTGGCATTTCCAGTCTGAAAAGTGACCATACAGGACTCAACTACACACTCTTGAGTAACATCATACTTTAATTGAGGTAAATGTGATAGTGAAGACACCATATACTCCAGCAAACGATAGCTGTACATCCAGTGATGTATTTCACAAGTGCAAACTTGCATTAAAATATTGTAGTACCCTTGGACAGCATAACACAATGCAGCATTGCAGGGGGCTCATTTATGCAATGAGTGTAACACGTGGTAAAAGCATGTGTTATCGGATGTACTCAAGTTGCCATAGACTAGCTAAGAACTAGTTAGCATATTCCAACACCACTTGCTAGAGGCTTGTGTCTACACAGGCATGTTAACATGTATGCTAGTTGGTAATGAACACTTAAGAGCTAGGGGTCAATGGCTCCTGTTCATCAAAGCAGTGCGCCACACTCCAGCGTAAGTGGCTTATAGATTGATGCTTTGATACCTCCCTACCTATTATTTGTGAAGAAATGTCTAACTACAGCCTTGGGTGATAGCAAGTGACCCTCCACCTAAATTTTAACATCTTCCTTTTTGACATCTAGGGAATACATTGCTGGCTTAAAAGTATCTCAAACTGAAACTAATAATTCAATTTTGTATTAAAAGCTAATAGATGTGTTCATAGCACAGAGAACTGAATTATCACACAACCAGTTCTTTGTTTTCCTCAAATCATGTAGCAGTGTTGTGAAGTTCCTGATTGTATCTCCACTTGTGTCCCTCCATCTTTGAGGAAAAAACATCCTCTAAAGCTGTGAGCCTATGCATTGATACCTTCTCATTTCATTGTGATGTGATCTCACCAGATTAGTAAATTAGCCTTTTAATTGTAACCAAGGGAGGTGTGCTAGAGCAGGGGTGGGGACGCTTTCCCTTCCAGGGCCACTTTGAGAGTTAGTAAGAGCTCCAAGGGCTGCACCCAGGAAGAAGAGAGTCAATACCCTGTATCTGTCCCTTAATCTACCCTCATATATGGTCCCCTTACCCCTACCTCAGTCTTTCAGTATTTAAAGATAGAAACTGGATCTAGAGGCCAAATACACACTAGTCATGGGGTGCATTTGGCTCCTGTGCTAGAGGAAGAGATTTATGAATACAGGACTGTCAAGGCTGCACCTGGTCCAAAAACCTAGCCAGCAGGGGGCACGTTATCACTTTCTAATGATACTTCATTTCACTTAGTTGGGAGTGTTATTTTTGTTTCTATATACTGCTTGGGTTGCAGATGCTGAATGGAAGCATTCTCCATGTTTTTAAAGCACAAAACTGAACTGTTGAATACCAATCTTTGACAAATGGGTTGCTATAGAAGCAATCAAATGCTTTAATCACACATGCCCTGTAAGAGGGTGTAGCCAGTAACAGGCTGGTGTGTTGTGCATCTGAAAGCTTTAATAAAAAAAATTTGAACAGTAGATATCTTATTTGCATGAAATATGCTATAGTCTCAAATTAACCAGTGTCAACACTGACTTTTAGCTGCAGTCCAGGAGCCATAGCTAGACTTTTCTAGGAGTAAAGCCACACTTAGACACTTATGTAGTTTTAGAGTCTAGCAGAGGTTACTGGTGCTCTAGAACTCAGGTCAAATTAACTTGATTTAACAGAATTAGATGATTTTACTGTATCCTAGTGAAGCAAGGAGACGCCAGTGTCAATGGTAAAAAGGTTCTCTCCTTAGCCTACTTTGCTGGGATTCAGCTGTCTTGTTTTTGAAGTCCCAACAGTTTATGCTACAGTTCAACTTTTGAAAACTGCAATCTGAATACAGCTACATTTTCTCTGGTGTGCAAGGCCTGGTTAGCATGAATAGTATCTGTGAAAGGCCAATTGGTTTTAGGATGTTCTTGCCTTTACTTTGAGGGGGGGGGAGGGAAGCAAAGTGCAGGAGAAACTCGAATATAAATGAACTAATTCCTCCTTGGATGTTTCCAGACAACTGCATTATCCACCCAGTACCCACTGGTTACCAGTGAGGTTTTCATACAAGCATGGTGGGGAGGCACTCTGAAGCCACCTTCTGTGTCGCACCCAGTCCAAGAGGTGGTATTTGTGCTTTACAAGAGATTTTATATCCAAGCCACTTAAAGAGGAAAGGGCTTTCCAAGTTATACTGTTAGTGTGAAATGTAGAACAAGTTACTCTGGGAGTAGTCCCACTGAAGCCCTGAGAACTACTCCAGCAAAAAGCAATTGGTCAGTTATTGCCAATGTAGTTAGTTAGCTGCAACTAGTATTCACACTAACCCAGCTAGCTATGGTGTTCCCTTGTGGACAATGCTGGCTAGTCCATTAACAACTCCTTCAAGCAGCCAGACAAAGCAAGGGCAATGAGCAGAAAGAAAAAAATAAGCTGGAGTCAGTCATTGCTGTAAGGCTTTTACTTTCACTGTATAAAAGCCACTCCAGGTAGCTCTTGCCAACTGTGTTCAATACAGGGCTATACAATCTTGCAATGAAGGGTGGCTAGAGGGGGAGTTTGGAGAGCAACCATTTCTGGATTGGCAGAAAAAAACCCTATAAAATGATTAAGAAGGAAACATATGACAACTCCTGGTCACAGAAACAAACAACTCAGACCAACATTTGTAACCATAATAATCCCCACCACCTGTTTACAACTAACATCACTGTGCTAAAAAGACAGTGCTAACAATCACCAGAAGCCAGTCCAACAATTAACTGCTCTACGCCTTTTCCTGTAAAGCTCACCCATTTATAAAGAACATGGAATTTTAAAACATCTATTTGGTTAGAATACTGTAGGATCCAAATTTCATCCGTTTTGAAACACAGGCGCCTCTCTCAAGATTCTGTAAAATAATATTTTTTAAAATGCCTTGGCATATAAAGGGCCCCACAAAGGTGACCCCCTACAATCAGATTTCATCTTAACCCCCCTTTTAAAAGTTAGATTATAGAGATTTATACCATAAACAAATACAGTGCATCTAAACTGCATATTTTATATCGTTTTTATATATATAGTTTAAACAGTCTCCAGGCTCTCTGGATGCTAAGTATTACAAACTAGAAATTATTATGTACATAAATCAAGAGCTTTGTAACTTTCTAGTCTCCATGGTAAATATATTAATATGTTAAAGAAACTCGTTTTAAGACCCTCTTTTTCTTTTTTTAAAAGAAAAACTGAGAAAGGATTGTTTGAGGACAAAAAAAACCCCCAAATTGATTTCTGATTACTTCCTTGGTCAAATGTCCGCAGTCAGAAATCACCATCCAAAGCCAAACCAACAGCCAGGAGTTAAGAGGCAGATCCCCCTCCCCCCTTTAAAGACAAAAGGGATGTTTGGGGGGGGTCGGGGGTCGCCCCATTTCCCTAGCGAAGCTTCTTGCCCAAGACGTTCCTGGCGTTTTTGAGTTGCTGTTTGGTGGAGCTGGCTTGCATTTTGGAAAGGGGACAGTACTTGATGGTGTGGGCATTGTCCCCACTGGCCCCGCAGAGCGGGCAGGTGTACCTCCGCAGCACCGGGCACAAGACCCGGCCATCTGGCCCCTTGAGAATGTGCGTGGTGTAGAGGGCTACGGCTTCCTTGTTATTCCGGCAGAAGACACAGACCTGGAGCTCGGGCTTGAGCAGCCTGGAACCGGCTTTCTGGGGAGCTTGCCCCAAACCCCCTCCTCCTCCCCACGCGTGCGGGGACCGATCCCTTTCCAAAAGATCCGGGGAGCAGTTAAACACCACCGAGCCCGGGCTAGCTCGGCCAGAGAAAGGGCTGAAGTCGGCGAAGCGCTCCTCCAGGAGGCTCCCGCCGCGGGGAGGGTGAGGATGAGGATGATGATGAGCGGGGTGGGGGCGGCGGCTGCACAGACCGAAATCGTGCAAGTCCAGCGCGCCCTGGAAATACGGAGTCCCCGCTTCTTCCTCCTCGTCTTCCTCGTCCTCTTCTTCCTCCTCCTCGTCCTCCTCTTCCTCGTCCTCCTCCTCTTGCTGCTGCTGCTGCTGCTGCACGGCGGCCACCACCACCGCGCCGCCCTTCCGCTCGCCCACCGCCTTGGTGATGAGCGTGGCCAGCCCCAGGTAGTCGTTCCACGAGCTGAAGGCGTTCCCGTAGGCGCCCCCCGGCGGGGGGTGGCTCTTGGCGCCGAACCGACCCCCCTGCAGGAAATGATCCATGGGCGCCGGCGGATGGGGCTTCTCCAGCAGCTTCCCCCCGCCGCCGCCGGGGTGGAAAGCCTCCATCGGCGGGGCCCCCCGCGCGCAACCAGCCGCCACCCCGCCTGCTGCTGCTGCTGCCGCCGCCGCCGCCGCCGCCTTCTCTTCTGCCCGCGCCTGGCTGCCTGCAGCGGCTGAAATAGACCCATTCGGGGAGGGGGAGAGAAAGGGGGAGGCGCAGCCCAGGGGCCGCCAGCTAATTGGCCACCAGCCAAAGGAGTCCGCCGCCCATTGGCTAGCGAGGGAGCCCCGTTCCAGCATCTGCCCCAGCTGGGTGCGCCCTGCCAACCGCCTGGAATTGGGGGCAGGTGATGGGGGGGGGGCGCATCTCAGGGTAGACTGGGAGGGAAATAATAAATACACAAACACACGCAGCATCACGTGGGGCAGCTTCAACACAAACACACGCAGCATCACGCAGCTTCAACACAAACACGCAGCATCAGGTGGGGCAGCTTCAACACAAACACACGCAGCATCACATGGGGCAGCTTCAACACAAACACGCAGCATCACGTGGGGCAGCTTCAACACAAACACGCAGCATCAGGTGGGGCAGCTTCAACACAAACACACGCAGCATCACATGGGGCAGCTTCAACACAAACACGCAGCATCAGGTGGGGCAGCTTCAACACAAACACGCAGCATCAAGTGGGGCAGTTTCAACACAAACACACTCAGCATCACGTGGGGCAGCTTCAACACAAACACACGCAGCATCACGTGATAGTGCTTTAAAACACACACGCATCATCACATGGTGTAGCTTCTATATACACACACAGATCATCACTGTGATGTAGCAAACACACTCATCACATGCTCTAGCACACATTAATGATGTAGTGCACACACCCACATCAATCACTTGTTGTAGAGCACATACAAACATCCATCACATAGTGTGCTGTGTGCGCGCACACACACTGAGAATCCCATAGGTTAGAATGGGAGTCTCGGGGTCAAACCGCAAGAGGTGGTAACCCTGGCCACACAACCTGTGGTGTAGCTTCCCACTGCCCTCCTCCCCAAAATTGGCTTGAGGCCTTCTCTCTCAAGCTGATGCCCTACCCCTCCAAGCGGTGGCTGCGGTTTGAAGGTATAAACAAAGAACTCCATAGAACTGACTGAGAAGAAGTATGTTTTGTGGACAGAAGGGGGTGAGCAGTTTAAAAATCCCTTCCGCTAAAGCCAGGTGCTCCCTTTGTATGTCTGGGATTCTGTAAATGGGGCTGGAATGATCAGGCGCACTGGGGACCGAAGAAGGAACATGGTTTCTTCCTGAGCGTCTCAGATGCAACAGACAAACCCATCCATTCTGGTCGCTGATGGCTTACTAATGAATGTCACTTGTAAGGGGTAACAGCTGGGAAGGTGGGGAATGACAGGGAGTGTGTGGTAGCTTACCGCACCTTCTTGAGCATTCACATGAGAGAGCAAAGGGGAGGCAGATAGCCCTGGTTTCTTTGCTGCTGGTAGATGCCCCTTTCACGTTCTGTGCGAAGAAGAGCTCGGCGGGACTAATCCTGACAGTACTTATCAATATGATACGTCCCAGTTATGCGGCTTTAGGCACTAAGGAGTCCCATTGCCTTCAGTGAGTGAAGGGGTGGGGGGCAGGGAAACCTTTTCATTCCCATGGGTCACTTTGAAAATGAGCACAAGCACCACAGGCTGAACAGAAAGTGGGAATTCGGGCTGCTACATATGCAAATGTTAGGGAACACTTAAGAAAAATGCGTGTTGCAGAGCCTGCTTTGGTGCCTTATTTTTAATAAGTCTTCATTCAAATGTGCCTGGTGGCAAGCCTCGTGGCAATGCTTAAAGGGTGTGCTTGGGAAGAAGAAAATGGGGAGGGCCCAGGTTATGGATCCATGCCAGGGGGTCCATCCCCTCGCCTCATTGCCACTCCCTTCTCCTGAGCTCACTCTTCCAGCGCTTCTGGGGAGGGCTTGTATCCAGGGGCCAGATCCAAGAACTGAAAAGGGGCCAAATACAAACCAGCCACAGGACAAATTTGGTGGCTCATAGACCAGCGTTCCCCACTCAGCTGCAAAGTTAAGCATGGACATAAAAGCCTTCGGGCACATTCAGATGAACAGGGTTAAATTGAATTTACTAAACTGGTTTTATTAAACCGAGGGAACTGCTCCGCTTCTGAAGTGTTCATCAGGCGAACAGCTAAACCGAAGTAACTAGATCAGTTTAATTAAATGGAAGTAATTAGTTCTGTTCTGCCAAGCTCCTCCGCTATTCCTTGATGCTTTGAGACAAGGAACCTGTGAGGTCACTTGACATCCTGTTGACCCCTGCCTTCCACAGGGAGTGGGGTCTCCTGTCTGTTTCATTTGTAGATTGGTAGCAGCCGAGCCGCCTGGGGTGGGGGGAGAGAGAGAGGACAGCTTCGGCAGGCAGTGGGGGAAGAAGCAGTGTGGGGAAAGTACTCCCCAGTGCTGTTCAGCGACGGAGGTGCCTTGCTAGCTCCAGCAATGGCGCCGCTGGGGAATAAGTTCCGGCCTAGACAAGCTGTACAGGGAGAGCCGGGATTGAGTTCTCCGTCTCCCACACACCAAAGCGGATTATGTCCTCCTGATTTGGGGCCTTTGGAGTATTGGGGTCAGAGGACTTACACTGGTGCAGTTCCATCAAACATTAGCATAACTGTTTCCAGGTTTGGGGCTATTTATTCATTACAGGGTGCCCACTGCAGTCAATGAGGAGTTCTGCTGTGGATTTCAACGGTGGTGGATCAAGGCACATATATAAAGTCTATCTTAGAAACAGCACCATGAGTTTGTGTTTTGGTGCTAGGGGCTAAAAGACCCTGCCCCTTAACCCATGAAATCTCTGCCCCCATGACCCTGTAAATCCTTGCACCCTGACCACAAAAGGGCAGAGACTCTTGGGATCAGGGGCTTTGCACACAGTGGGACTGGCCAGTAACAGCAGATCTGTCCTAGGCCAGTGGTGTCAGCAGAGGATTGGAATTCCTACAGTGGCCAACCCAGCAGGTCCCTCAACGGACCAGTCTTGGACTCCAAAGTTAAGGATCTTTCAGACTTGATTTATGGAGTGAGGGGGCTCAGTTGAACCTGGGTTGAGCGTGACTAAATGGTAAGGTGAAGGAGGCTGTTAGAGCCAAAAAGGCATCCTTTAAAAATGGAAAGCTAGTCCTAATGAGGAAAATAGGAAAGAGCATAAGTATTGCCAAATTAGATGTAAAACGTTAATAAGACAGGCCAAGAGGGAATTTGAGGCGCGAGTTACTAAAGATGCAAAAACTAATAATAAAACCCTTTTCAATTCCAGCAGCAGCAGGAAGCCTGCCAGAGAATCATTTGGGCCATTAGATGAACAGGGGGGTAGAAGGGGTGCTTAGAGAGGATAAGGCTATTGCAGAGAAGTTGAATGAATTCTTCGCTTTGATCTTCACTGCAGAGAATGTTGGGGAGATACGCACACTGGAACTATTCTTTGTAGGTGATGAATCTGAAGAACTGCCACAAATCAACGTGACTCTGGAAGAGATTCTAGAACAAATCGACAAACTAAATAGTAACAAGTCACCAGGACCAGATGATATTCACCCCAGAGTTCTGAAGGAACGCAAATATAAAATGGCAGACCTACTATTGGTAATTTGTAGCTAAAATCTGCTACTGCACTTCAAGATTGGAGGGTAGTGAGTGTAATGCCCATATTCAAAAAGGGCTCCAGAGGTGATCCTGGAAACTACAGTCGGGTGAGTCTGACATCAGTGTCAGGCAAACTGGTGGAAAATGGTTGTGAAAAACAGAAATATTGGGCGTAGTGATAAACACAACATAATGGGGAAGAGTCAACATGGATTTAGCAAAGGAAAGTCATGCCTCACTAATCTATTGGAATTTTTGAGGGTATAAATAAGCATTTGAGTAAGGGTGATCTGGCTGTTATAGTACTGTCTCTTATACACATCTAGATGTGTATAAGAGACAGATACAAGGTCATCAAAACTCAAGTGGACTGTGAGAAATTGCAGGAGGACCTTGTGAGACTTGGTGACTAGGCAACAAAATGGCAAATGAAACAGTGTTGACAAGAGCAAAGTGATGCACCTAGGGAAACATAATCAAGCCTCTATGTACATAAAATCATGAGTGGAGTGAGTAAATAGGGAATGTTTCCCTCTCAAATTGTACTAGAACTAGGGGACACTCCATGAAACTAACCGTCAGATTTAAAACAAATAAAAGAAAGTTTTTTTTCACTCCGTGCACAATTAACTTGTAGAATTTGTTGCCTGAGGATGTGGTCAAGGCTTGGCCACTTGCAAGGGTCCCACCAAGAAGGAAGTTTTTAGAGTGGGCAGGGGCACCACTTCCTGGTAGATTGCTACCGCTTCAGGGGCTAGGGACTCATTGGGAGCCAGGACAGCAACACCACATTTGTGGGTGGAGGTTGAAGCTAGTCAGGAGCCTCCTAGGAGGGCTGCCACTTATGGAGACTGTAGCAGGGACAGGCTGGGAACCTGAGCCTGGCCCTTTAAAAGTGTAGCGCCAGCATGAGAGGTGCAAGAGCACCTGCTGATAAGCAGGTGCTAAGGAGAAGTGCAGGTGCTCACGCAGAGAGGACTAGTGCCTAGCACCTGACTGACAGGTAAGCCCAGCTTTGAGGCCTTAAAGGATGCTCTGAAGCTCCGTTGGAAGGAAAGAGACTGAAGACCAAGCAAGAGAATGCTATGAGGGGAAGAGCTAAGGGGAGCTCTGCCAAACCTGGTTTTAAGCGGGAGTGTGTGTGGCCAGGGGGAGATGTTGGCGCCCAGCCTGGGAGAAAGACTATGCCAAGCTAGAGATGTGTGGACGGACTCTGGACTGTGTGTGGGAGCTGGCTGAAGGAGGATTGGGCCTAGCCAGTTTGACCTGATAAAGAGGTTTATTGTGAGATGCTAGAGAGGCTGGAATCCAGCTGCAGGATGGACTGTTCGTGCGCCTGGCCAGTAAGGGGCATTCTGCACCCAAGAGGCCCTATATTTATTTATTTATTTATTCAATTTGTATCCCGCCCCTCCTGTGAACAGCTCGCGGCG
>QEPC01008364.1:7324918-7340952 GCA_003113815.1 Sphenodon punctatus | reverse complement strand
CTGACTCCGGCGGCTTCAGCGCTGGCTGTGGCTGCCGGCTTCAGCACTACTAGGTCTTCCGGTGAAACCTGGAAGTTCACCAGAAGGCATAGTAGCGCTGAAGCCGGCAGCCACAGCCAGCGCTGAAGCCGCTGGAGTCAGACCGCCGCCCGGAGCGCAAGGTAGGCGATCCCTGGGTGGGGAGGTAGGGTGATCCCGGGGGTGGGGTGTGTGTTAAACCACCCACCACCCCAGGGATCACCCTAGTACCTGCTGGTGCAGGCTCCAGGTTGCTGGTGGCGGCCCGGAGCCCACACTAGCAGGGACTTTGGGGGGATTTATTATTTTTTTTAAGCCGGACTGGGCAGGGTGGGTGGGGGGTGCCCCCCCTTCCACCTGCACAGTCTGGGAGCGGGAGGGGGGAGGATTTTTGTGTTTTTTTCCATTGATTTCAATGGGGACCGTTCCCCATTGAAATCAATGGAACAAATCCGGTACCGGTAAACCAGTACACAGATCCGGCAATCTGGTTTTTTACAGTCCAGTAACTGGTAAATCCGGTAGCCGGTATTTGCCCCGATGTCCCACCCCTAGTGCAGGGGGACATTTGGGGGGTATATTCAAAGACCTGTATGGAGGCTTCACCTGGTCTTCAGAGAGGCCAATCGCTTGCAAGTCTCATTGGAGACACTGAGACAGGGCCGGCCCGAGACATGTGCCACCAGTGCCCAGGCACATGGCCCCACGGGGGGAGGGGCCCCGCACCATCGCGGACTAGAGACTGACAGACGCTGCCGTTTTTTATTTTTTTTCCCCACCGGGGGACATCTCCAAGTCATTCGGGGGGTGGGGGGGCCTAAACTTCCTGGGAATCTCTGGCCAGTTATACGCTGCGGAGCTGAGCTGACATAGTCAAGTTGCAGGTAAGTAACCAGCCGCCCCTCATCCCCTGAAAATCCGCCCCCCCCGGGCCCCGGCCTTTGGGGCCCCGCAGCAAGGCTTGGCACATGGCCCCTGAAACCCTTGGGCTGGCCCTGCACTGAGAACTGCAAAGGTGCAGTAATGGAGGTAGGTGCTCTAGGGATCTGGCTACAATGGAGGACGTTTTCATACGGACACTTACCCTGGAACGACAGCGTTAATCCCGAGATAGTTTGTCTGTCTAAATGCTGCTTACAGTCATTACAGTCCTGGAATAACAGAAAAATCCGGTGTTTACAAAACCCAATTTTTGAGGTTTTGTAACATCCGGATGTTAAACTATCCCGTGATAATGGGTGTTTTTACACACATCCTGAACTTTCTGTGTGTCTAAATCACTCACCCAGATCTTAAACATCCGGCTCTTTGAACTTCTGCATAGAACTTCTCCCAGAACTTTTGTGTGTAAACAGTTCTCCTGTTAAACTGCTTTGCTCCAGGCAGCTGTGGTCACTTGGTTTCCATGGCAGCCCCTCATGTCTACAGCTGCGGCTACTTTAGGCTGCCTCAGGGCAGTGCGTGTGTGAAAACTGCATCCGGAACTTACTTGTGGACTTGTAAACTCAGAAGATTTAAAAATTGAAAAAAGTGTTTTACACACACTTTAAGGTGTGTAAAAATGCCCAATGTGTGTAAAAATGCCCAATGTCCGTCTAAACAACTTATCTCAGGATAGTCAACTATCCCGAGATTAGTACCACAGTCTTATGGCAAGTGCTGACATCGTATCTCAGAATAAAGTTATCACTGGATAGAAATGTCTATGTAAACCGGTACCACTTTTGTAATCACTGGATAACAATCCCAAGATAGTTTCCTCCTAATCTCGTGATAGTTTGTCTGTCTCAAAATGCCCAGAGTGCGGAGGTTCTATTGAGCCTGGGCCCCAGACTATGAGGGGGCATTTTGCAGGTGGTTTGAGTGGCACAAGGAAACGTTCAGACCGGGGCGAGGGGGAGAGGGATCAGGACCGGCACTCTCTTCCCAACTAGTCTACTAATTTTCTAGTGGTGCTTTGGCCACTTACGAAGGACCCACCAAGAAAGACTTTCTAGGAGTGATAGTCCCCACCCACTCTTAAAACTTCCTTCTTGAGGGGCTTGCTGCTGCTCTGGAGGTGGTGGAACAATGCTGACTTCCTGGATAAGCTCTGCTCCCGGCCTGGAGATCCTGCCCCTTTGCCATTAGGGGAGCCGATAATTATTGGGAGATGAGCCACAGCCTTGCTCCGAGGGGCTCAGCACTTTGGGAAACAACCAGACCCTCGTGCAGTGGGCATTTCTCCCTCTCTTATGTAAGTGTTGGCTTGCAGCGGGTCTCTGGAGGATGCAAGGGATCGTCTCTCATTGGTGCTGCAATCTGTAGGCATGAGACGCAATGTATATGACGCAAGAGACCCATCACTCAGTCTCCCTGAGGGAGCAGCGTGGGGATTATAGAGCAGCATCAAAAATATCCAAGGGATGACAATCTTTTTTTAAAAAAAAGATGATTGTAACCAAGACAAGCACACGCATCCGCTTGAATTATTGTTTGTCTTCTCCCCTGTCTCTCCCACTGTCCCCTCTCCCTGTCTCCCCGTCCTTGTCTCTTAGATTGTAAGCCACAGGCAGGGACTGCGTCTATTTCTATGTTCTGTGCAGCGCCAGGTACATGACCGGCGCTATATAAATGTTATATAATAATAATAATAATAATTAATAGCACTGACAGCACAAATGAGTGGTGAAAAATGTAGATATTTATTTAGTCAAACTTATATCCTGCCCTTTCTCTAAGGTTTAGAGTAAGGCATGTTGAAAAACATTATGCCGTTGGCTTCTGTAGTCATATTCCACCATAATAATCTATTGCAAGGACATAGCTAGGTTGGAATGGGCCTGGTGTAGAAAATGGAACCCCCCACCCCCCCCAACCATCCACTGAAGGCTTGTTCATGCAGGACAGAAAAGGGCAGTATCTACTAGTAGCAAGGAAACCAGGGGGGATCTGCTCTTTGCTATCTCTGAGCATGTGAGTGCTCAAGAGAGCGAGAGCGTGGTAAGGTAACACACATTCCCTGTCATTCCACAGTTAGCCGGGCCCCCTAGACTCATGGCCTCCGGTGCAGCTGCATCAACCTGTTCCTATTATAGCTACTAAGGACAGGAAATCATATTGAAAATCGGGATCAGCTCAAAATCGTATCGACCCGACTTTCAATGATTTTAGATCGTAGTGATCAGAATCGGTTTGGATTCCAACCAATACGGCCTAAATCCAAATTCTGCCTGGACTCCTCCTGGGCCCAGGCACTGGGCAGGGGTCGAGTGGAGGCAGCGCTGGGGGGAGAGGGGCCACACAGGTGTGGGGAGGGGGTAGTTGCCTCCCAGGACCCCTACCTGGCACCCACCGGACCCCTGCCCGTGCCTGCCTGCCCCAGGAGCAGTGGGGCCCGTGGCCAGACAGGAGTCCAGCAGTGCCGCGCCAAGAAGAAATAATAATAAAAAATCCCTACACGTGCAAAATGGCCTCGATGGCCTTTCTACGTATGTGTGGCCATTTTCAAAATGGCGCTGGTAGCATCTGCAACACTCTGGGAAGTGGCAGCCGGTCTGCACATGCTCAGCCGGCAGCCGGGCATGCGCAGAACAGCTACCACTTTCCAAAATGGCACCAATGCTGCCAGCGCCATTTTGGAAAATGGCCACACGTACGCAGAGTGGTCACGGTGGCCATTTTGTGCATGTGCAGTTTTAAAATGATTATTTCTCCCTGGTGCGGCCCTGAGAAGGCTGCGTCAGGCAGCACGTGGCACCGCTAGAAGAGGAAACGGTAAGATAAACCTCCCCTCTCCCTCCCCACCCAGTCACCTCTGCCTTCTAGCACCTAGTTGAGTGCTAGGAAGTGGGGGAAACCGAGCTGGAGCGCCCTGAAAGCTCCTTGAAGTGGCGATAGCAGCACTCCAAGGAGCTTTGATAGACCTTGCTGGGAGAACCAATCCTTTCGGATTGCATCCCTTGGCAGGATCAGATTCGTTGAATCAATAAAATTTGCCCCCAAATCGAGCAAATCATATGGAACCGATTCCGATATTCCCACCCCTAATAACTACACCTTTGACCTGTCGCATTTCATAGGTTGAATGGACATTTTTACTGATAGAGCCGCTTGCTCAGAGACATGATATTTGCAGAACCACTCTCATTTGTAAGTGTCTCCGTTGATACTTAATATTTTAAAGGCTGCCGTGATAAAGATGGAGAACAATTACCACTGAGGGTAAAATAAGAGGAATAAGTTGCAGGAAGCTAAACATTTAGGTTAAATGTGTTACTGGGTGCCCTGTTTTGTGTTAATGGTTAAATATAGTTACCACTTGTGATGAATGCAAGCTGGCCCTTTAAGAGCAGCCAACGGGTCACTAATACCCCGCCCCCTAGCAGGAGTATATAAAGAGGCCTAGCTTAGCTGGAGTCAGTTGAGCTAGGGCAGACAATGAGTGTGCAGACTCATTAATACATAAAAGATGAATTAATAATCTGCTAATAAACCTGTATACCCACAGTAAAACCTATAGGCTTTAATAAATACGTACCCATCTAATGGGCCCTAGTCCTTTAACCAAAACACTAGAGATACGTCTTTCTATCCAGACATCCCAAACACAGTCACTCCTTGCTGACAACTTGTTCACGGGATGGTCATAGCAATACGTAGGGATCAGCCTAGCCTGGAACCAAAACCTGGGCTGTAGTGTTTACCATGGCCTGCTTCCTGCTAATGAATCCACATAGTTTGGAATAAATAGACACACTGTAGCACCCAATTGCCCCATGTAGTGCCATGGACAGAGCCTCTGTGGGCCAGCACTTATCCATAGACAAGCAGAGGAGACATGGTGAAGTACATCTTCCACTGCCAAGTATCCGAGTATAACAGCTTTTGTGGCCAATGAAATCCTTAAATTGGGACGCAAGATACCTGTGATTTTCATGGGCAGAAAAATGTTGAGACTGGCCTGAAAACCTGGCCTCAGACTCCCCCTTAACCCATCAGACCACTCTTGCTTTCCACCCCATTCTGGTCTCGGACGCCTCTTTCCAGGCCATTTGACTATGTTGACTGTTGCAGCAGCTGAATCCAGTCACTGCTTCTCCTACCTAATTTGCATGCTTGGAGCCTTTACTAGTGTGAACTGTGTTGACTGTGACTTCAACAACAGCTGAAGCAATCACCTTTCGCCTTGCCCAGCTCATTTGCATGTTTGGAATTTATTGGTTGGAAGGCCTCAGGAGGCTTCAGACTACCAAAAATATATACAAAGATATAAATCTTTGTTAAATAATGTGTAGCTGTGATAAGTGATTTACTGTCTTTCACGTGTAATAAATATTCACAGATCAATCCTCCACAACAAGGTCAATTGGAGGTTTGCTGTTGACTTTAATGGCAGAGGATTGTGCTCTAAGATGCAAACATTGGTTTTAAGAGGGTAGTAGACATTGGGTGTTTTTACACACACATTTCTCCTGGATGTTTGCTGTTACATCCTGAACTTTCTGTGTGTCTAAATCACTCACCCAGATCTTAAGCATCCGGATCTTTGAACTTCTGCGTGAAACTTCTCCCAGAACTTGTGTGTGTAAAAGGTTCTCCTGGTAAACTGCTTTGCTCCAGGCAGCTGTGGTCACTTGGTTTCCATGGCAGCCTGTCATGTTTACAGCTGCGGCTACTTTAGGCTGCCTCAGGGCAGTGTGTGTGTGTGAAAAATGCATCCGGAACTTACTTGTGAACTTGTAAACCCAGAAGACTGAAACATTCAGAACTTGCCCATTTTGACTTACACTTCTGAACTACATGATGACATGTAAGCAACCAAAAAGCAAATGTTTATCATTGGGAACATATTTTCTGGTTTACAACGTGCAGAAGTACCTTGGGGTTTGAGGATGAGGCCAGGGTTGTGAAAATAGCATGAACTAAATGAAAATCAAACAGTTCTTGTAAATAATCCAAAGGATTTTTATTTAAGAGCAATTTGCGTTTACCCATTTTGCAAATATGTCACAAGAGCTAACACGACAAATTCTGTAAGAATGTCAGTTCTTAGATTTTGAATGTGATCTTCCTTTTAAAGAAAATTGGATCAAGTCTTGATGTTGAAAGAAAAATAACTCTTTGAAAATAAGCAAGGAGCTGAAAAGTAGACATGCTTGACAGGTTTAAAATTAGTGGCAATAAAACTTTAAATTTATGTATTTCTGTGAGATGTTAAGGCTTTCTGCCATTTAAAAAAAAAGATGCCAGATTTTTCTATTTTTTTTTTTTTAAATAACTGAACAGCAAAGATGTAATATCCTTGCCGTTATAAAGACACACTTTGTATTTTTTTGAAATTGGTTTAGAAAAGTCCCTTCAACTTTGCAAATTGGCATGCAAGGTGTAGTTCAGTACAGCTGTTTGGTGAATCAGCCTGGGCAGCAATGGAACTACGTATGAGTAACAGGTTTGGGGTTTGTGAGTTCCATCATTTTGAAGATACTTAGATTTGGATCTTCATCTGGCAAAAGTTGGTGAAGCTTCATTGAACTTGATGGAAGCCATATCCAGTTTGGATTGTCTGAAGATTTGGCCTATGACAGTACAGAAATGACAGAGTTTTCTCCGATTGGAGCATCATTCAAAGGTGAAATGCTGAATCCATCAACATCTGAGAGAGTGTGGATGCTGTGTAGGTCTCAAATGTAAGAGATGGAGGCAAAAAAGTTCAGGTAAGATTTTATTGGACCGACTTGTGTTGGTGAGATAATGCAAGCTTTTGGGTCACCTGGGTGGCTAAAAAACTTCCGTTCTTTAAACACAAAATTTGGTCCAATAAAATATATCATCTGAACTACTTTGCCTCCATCTCTAGGAACCCTCTGAAGACAGTGGAGAGTTTTGTCATTACTTCTGTAAAAAACAGAATTGCACGCATTCTAGGGATGATCCTCCAAGTGACTAGTGCTGGTGCTAGGACTTAGCATGGGTCTGAGTCAAATTGAAGCAAATGGGAGTGGGGCCTGTGCTGCTTGCTAGTGCCAGTACTACCCACTAGGAGGATTATGATGTCTCCAAAATGGGCAAACTATGACTCTAGAGCCACGTGTGGCTTTTTGGCCCCATTGAGGTAAATGGTTCTTGGGACTAGGAAACTTTGTCCACCCCTGTGCTGTATGTTTATGTGTCTCGTCTTTTCTTCACAATAGGAATGCCTGAAACCTTGGAGACCTACGTTTTATCAGCTACTAGTGGCTTTTGGGCATTGTAGAGAGAGGTCACCCAATTTTGGAAATGATCCATTTCTACATTTGGAATGTTGGCACAACCCAACAGAATCCTATGTCTACTTCACACCTCACACCATTTCAGAGGCCTCGATTTATGCAAAGTGCTTGGTCAGATGTTCAGAATGAAGTCTGTGCTGACGCTCTTTGGAGAATCACACACAGGGTTCATCAAGTGTGGGCCAGAGCTGACAGATCCGTGCAGCTGATGTCTAGCTTTGGAAGGTCACTAGGGATTGCTAGATTGCTGTGCAGGTTCCCATATATGAGAGACACAAGAGAAAGGAAAACCAATGGCTGTGATCTACAAGCCACAGAGCTTCAATTGGGCGATGCCAGAGTAAATGCTTTGAGGATCACAGCCAGTACTTTTTACTGGCCCAGCTTCTGTTGATGAAAGTATGCAAACTTTGTAGTCGCAAAGAACCCTTCTTCAGGCAAGGCTAAAGAAGACCTCTGAAAACAAAAAAAATGCTCTGTGTTGCTTCCAAGCTTACGTCGGCAGACAGGAGCCCAGTAATTGATATTGACTTATCTGGGTCTCCTGTCCAGAGTGTCTAAGCAAAGAGGAATGTAGTATACACTGAGTGCCTCATAACGCACTGAGTAACATGGACAGTGCATCCTGCAGGGCAATAGCATGTGCTAGCAATTAGCAAGAAGAGAAGAAGTGCCATACTGGATCAGACCAATGGTCCATCTAGCCCAGCATCCTGTCTCCAACAGTGACCAACTTTGGTAGCTTTACAGAAGAGCACAACAGGTCAGAATGGAGTGATCCATTTCCTGCTATTCAACCCCAGCCCCCACATTCAGAGGTCTCATCCTCTGACAAACTTGATGAATAATCATGAGTGAACCAATTCTCTAAGAGTTTATCCAACCCTTTTAAAAAACCCAGTTATGCTATTTTCCTTCACAACATCCTCTGGCAATGAGTTCCAGAGTTTAATTGAAAAAATATGTCCTTTTATTTGTCTTGCCTATGCTGTGAGGTAATTGCATAAGGTGTCCCCTCATTCAAGAATTATGAGGACTAGATAACAGCTCCCTATTGGCTTGTTCTGTATTCCTATGCTATCTATTTAATCTATGCTATCCTGCCAATGGATTGCCCCCTAAAGCACATGCCTAGTCTCCACTGCCAAGACTCGAGTCATCTCTAACCTTGCCTATTGCAGCCTCCTGGCCCTCCTCACTTCTGTTCAAAACTCTGTTGCCCAAGTCCATCTCACCCACCACTCTGACCACATTCAGCCCCTTCTCTCCTCCTACCACTCCCTCTCTCTACCTGAGCACATTCAGCACAAGCTCCTTGTCTTTACCTTCATGGCCTTGCCTCTGTAAGGCCCCAAGCCGTGAGCCCCCCCAGCCTCAAGCTTGCCAGAGCACCTACCAGATTGCCAGCCCTGCCACCCAGGCCTGTCTTCCTGCCCAGCCTCTTCTTCCCATGTCGCTTTCCTCCAATCCTTGTCTAGGTCCCGCCTCTCCTCCTGTGGCCCTGCCTCCTGGTTGGCTGCCAGCAGTATAAAAGCATGCTGGTACCAACAGGAAGCTGGCCAGAACAACTCCTCTCCTCACGTACTCGAAGCCCTTCTGAGTTGTGACTCGAAGGCCATTTTTAAATGGGACTGCCCACACACATCCACCCTTCCCCACCCACCCACCTGAGCATTTGCCTGATGGCGGCATGGGTGGGCACACACTCCCATGACCCACGCACCGCCCATGGAGCATGGGGGGGAGGGGAGCTGGGATGCTCCATACAGGGTCAGGAGTGGGTGGTACGTGGGGAGGGGCACACAACCATCCTGGCCTGTTTAATTCCCCCCCCCCCCCCACTCACTGGATGTGTGTGGGCGCTCCACTCAGCACACACGGACCTGCCCCCCAGCTGTGCCCGTTTAAAAATGGCCTTTGTTCCTTGCTCTGACCCCACCCCCCATGACTCTTAGTTCCTTCCTCCCTAGCCCCCTTCCTCCCTGGGTCCTAGTACCGGGTTCCCTTGTCCCTGGCTCCTGTACTCCTTGTGTGGAATTCCCCTTTTCCCAGGACCTTCCAAATGAGCCTTATTTTCCTGAGATACTCTCCTGAGATTGGAGAATGGTGGAGAGGTCTCCATGTACTGCTCCGTGAGTTACTCAGCCACCCCTTCTCCCCTGTAAGCATGGGCACCTGTGACGTCTTGACTTCATGAATGTATCCCTGGGTGTTTTTAAACAAACGCCTTCCCACCCATCACCCGGAAGCTTCCATCGGTGCCCTGTGCACCCCTGCAACATAGGCCCTTTTAAGTGGGCCGTGCTGCGGGTGGCGTTAATGGTTGATGTGCACACCGGTACGGGGGTGGTGGGGCAGGCGTACGCCAGCGCACACTGCTCCCCCACGCACGGAGCAACGAGCATTGTTGCCCGTTTCTCCATGCGTGAGTGATGGGTGGAGGCGGGTGGGCATCCATGTTTTGGGCAGCATGTGCGCATGCCCAGCTGCCACCGCCGCTGTACACACGGGACTCGCCCACGCACGCCCATGCAAATCCCTGTGTGGGTGCATCTCTTGTAAAAAGGGCCACAGGCGCATCAGGCTTCTGTCTCTGTTGTGAACGATTGCTGTATCCATACTTTGCAGAGAGCCCAAGGCCAGGGGGAAATGAGTGCACATCACCAGGGGGCCCATCGGTCCCAGGGCCCCACAAATGATGAGAATGTCAAATCATGTCAAAGTTAGACATAATCTTATTCCAGTGAGTGACTGGATGCTTGTCTAACAACACCCATCGTCTCTCCGTGCGCATTTCCGCACAAGACACTCTCCACCCACTCTACAGGTTGCATGGCTGCAGTGTTGCCCTGTGGGTGCCCTGTATCATGGAGAGTGGGTGGGTGGAGAGTGTCTTGTGTGTGAAAATGCCCCTTTTCTATCCCCCCCCCCTTTTGTCTTCCCTCCCCCGTCTCTCTCAGATTGTAAACCTGCGGGTGCAGGAACCTGGCTATAATTAGGTTCTACAGTGACAGGCGTGTTGCTGGTGCTATATCAATAATCATCATTAATACTGAATCACAGCTGGGCGTACACGATTGAGTGCAAGGCACGAGTTAATCAGTTCTGGTGCGTAAGTTATAGGAGTTTCTGGCTTGGAACAGTCTTTGGATTTGTTCTTTCAGAAGAGTGTTTGAACAAAAAATTAGGCTACAAGTTCCAAATTCTTTTTATTGATCTGTCCTCTATGAGAATGTGTCCCGGGTGATTTTAGACGTGCTGGCCTCCCTTGTTACCACGGTCCGGGATCCGTTTTGGATCCCGGACAGGAATCAGGCCGTCTGTCCGTTAGACGTGCTGGCCTGATTCCGCTCAGGTAGCGGGCGGGGCTGTGCAGTCCCACCCCTCACACTCCCCCGGCCGCCCTCCCTTCTGGAGACGGGCGGGCGCAGCGGCCAATTCGGCCACTGCGTCCGATCCTGGATCGTGGCCGGGACCACGCTCTGGACTCGGCGGAGGTAACAGACGTTACTCTCCGCCGTTTCCGGACCGGGGTCCAGCTAACCACCATTCCGGAGGTGAGGCCGGCCTCTCCTCAGGAATGGTGGTTATTCAGATTCCCGCCGGAGGTTCACTGGGGTGAACCTTTGGCGGGAACCCCTTTAGACGTTACGGGCCCATCTCCACAGGGGAGTGACTGTGGTGAAAGGGAGGCCCGTAATGTCTAAAATCACCCCCTTGGAGTATTTTGAGGAGGTTTAATGCTCACATGTGGAGTTATTACTGCTGTTAGCTTCAGGTCTTGCTAATGCACATCCTTCGAGTCTGCAGGGACACTTGCAGAATTTGGGGACTTTGCATGACTTCCAGTGAGAATTCTTGCAGTGCTTTGAGCAGAACCATCCAAGGCAAAAGATTTTAAGATTCAGCTCGGTGGGGCGGGGGGGGATTAGTGGAATTCTAGCAAACCGAGGACCGATATGTGTTAATTAACACTGTTGTCATCTAGGGACACAATCTAAATTTGCAGACTTCTTGGAAAGTAAATAGTTCCATGAGGCTGGAGCATCAGGATTGTTCATTGAAAACATGACCAAATCCTCAACAACCCCCCCGCCCCCAAGAATACTTGGTGGTTGCTGCTGCTGCTGCTTGATCGTTTGCTAAGGACGTCCATGAATGTCACTAGCTGAAGAGAGTTAAGATGCATTGATGATGTAGGGCGCTGCCTTTGAAAATTCATACTACAGGCTTTTTTAAACGAGCAGGATTTCTCCCGCAGTTTTAAGCTGTGGTGCTGGGAAACCCCCGCGGGGAGGGGGGCCTTTAGATGTGCCTCTGTAAACCGGGTGACTGCCAGGCGTTTTGAGACACGGTGTAGATAAGACCTCGGTGCTTATGGCCCCCCTGTGGGGGTTTCCCAGCGCTGGGTTCCCTATAAACTGCGGGAGAAATCCTGCTCATTTAAAAAGGCCCTGCGACTAATCATTTCTCTAGCGCTACTAGGTGTACACCACAGTCACAGAGTTTGGGAGACAGGTCCCTGCCCAGTGCGCTTACAATCTAAGCTAGACACGGGTGAGGGGAAACCCAGGGAGAGACAGACAGACGCACAGTCCCATTTTACAGATGGGGAACTGAGGCTGGCTTGCCCATGGCCACCCAGTGGATTCATGGCTAGGTCAGGATTTGGAGCCTGGCTTCTCAGGACCAAGTCCAGCACCTTATCCACTCCACCACATTGGCAAGCTAGGCTGAGAAGCTGTGAGTTGTCCAAGGCCACCCAGTGAGTTCATGGTTAGAGCAGGATTTGAACTCTGGTTTCCCAGGTCAAAGTCCAGCACCTTCTCCACTACTACCCCACACTGGCTCTCATATCACTTAGCTCTAAGGAGCTACCTGCCTCTCCTGCCTGACTCCAGACTAGCACAGCTACTGCCTCTAGTCTACACTCAGGAAGAGTGATTAAAAATAATTCTTTCTGCGTTCTAGGGATGGGACTTTCGGTTTTAACCAAAAGTGGCCGATAATGACCACTTCCAGTTAAAACAGAAGGATCCGAAAATTGGGCCTGTCTTGGTTCCTAATTTTCGGATTGGAACTTCCCATTAAAGTCAATGGGAAATCCTCCCATTGACTTCAATGGGAAGAGTCGGAGAGAAACCTCCTTCACTCCACCGCCCCCATCCTGCTCCTGGCCTCGGAGGGTGGGGGTCCATTACCCCTAACACCCCCACCCCCGGGGCCCCTGTACTTGTAACACTTGCCGTTGCCGGTCCGGAGGGTGGGGGTCACGGCTGCTGGCTGGGCCGCCCACTTGGCTACCAGTGACCGAGCCTCCTCCGCTGCTGGCTGGTGGTGGTGGGAGCTGGCTCTGCTGCCAGGCCGCTGGGCCTTCTTCGCTGCGGGGCGGTGGAGAAGACCTGGCCACCTGGCAGCGGAGCCAGCTCCTGCCAGCAGCCAGCAGCAGAGGAGGCCCAGCCACCGGCAGTGGAGCCAGTTCCTCTGTTGAGCAGCTGGGCCTTATTTTCTTTCTTTCTTCTCTTCAGGTCCGGCCCACAGCTTGAAGAAAACGCTGCTAGACTGGCAGCAGCGCACGTGTGCAAAATGGCCACCGAGGCCATTCTGCGCATGTGCAGCCCTAATCCAAAATGGTGCCGACAGCATCAGCACCATTTTGAAAGAGGGCAGTTGTTCTGCGCATGTGTGGAATGGCTCCCTCTTCCAAAATGGTGCTGGATTTTGGATTAGGGTTGCACATGCACAGGATGGCCTCGGTGGCCATTTTGCGCACGTGCGCTGTGCTGCTGCCAATCCGGCAGCATTTTCTTCAAGCTCTGAACCGGACCTGAAGAGAAGAAGAAAGAAGTCTCGGCTGAGCAGCTGGCTCTGCTGGTGGTGGCTGGGCCTCCTCAGCTGCTGGCTCTGCTGTCAGGTGACCAGTCTCTCTCTCCCGCTCTGCAACGGAGAAGGCCCGGCGGCCTGACAGCAGAGCCAGTTCACGCCACCAGCTAGCAACGGAGGAGCCCCAGCCACCGATAGTGGAGCTGGCTGCCCAGCTGGCAGGCATGACCCCCCACCCTCCAGACCCGGACCAACAACAGTAAGTGTTACAAGTACAGGGGCCCCCAGGGGGTGGGGTGTTAGGGGTAATGGATCCCCAGCCCCACCCTCTGAGGTCGGGAGTGGTGTAGTTGGGACGGCTCCCCGGGTGGTTTCTCTTGGTCTCAGCTCCCTATGTCGGATGGTTCTTTCCCCCATTGACTTCATGGGGAAAAAAACGATACAGAGAAAACCGATAGGAGAACAGAGATCTGAGGGAACCAATACTGAGAGAAACCGAAACTGAAAGTTTGCCCAGAGTCCCATCACTATTATGTTCCCTAGAGGACCAGCTCTCTGTTTTGAATGTTGCTTCTGTTCTAACAATTGCCTCGATCAAATCTTGTAAGATCTGAACACCACTCCAATGCAAATATCCTCACTGGAATAAGATTATGTATAACTCTGATATCTCCAATTTAACATGATTTTTTTTGTTCTCCTAGTTTGTGGGGCTCTTGGACTGACAGGGCCCCTGGTAAAGTGCACTAATTTCCCCACCTTAACTTGGGTCCTCTGCAAAGCACGAATACAGCTATAATTCACAACATCCAGAGGATGTCGTGAAGGCCAATAGTATAACTGGGTTCAAAGAAGAACTGGACAACAGAGACAGAAGACTGATGCACAAAAATTGGAAATCTGAATCTGGCTTTTATTTATTATTTTTATTGGTGCTGCACAAGACCCCTACCCCAAAGGGCTTACTACCTAGTAAAGGCAAGGAAGAGGGGAGCATAGGGAGAGACAGGAAGACTTCCATGAAATTGAAAAGCTGTAGGTGCACCTGCTTAGCTTACTTACTGGGAAAAGGTGGACCCTGAGTGAAGGATGGAAGAGGAGGCATCAGTGATGAGTCTGTGAGGATGAGGAGCTAGAGAAAACCTGGTGGAAGAGGTAGGTTTTCAGAAGGGATTTGAAGGTTGGGGAGCGGGGAAGGAAGCAGAGCGAATGCATTTAGGGAAGGAGTGTCCAGGCATAGGGGTGGCAAGAGAGATGGGGCAAATATATCTCAACAAATGGGAAAGTCATGAGCAGGTGAGGGTGGGGGCAGAGGAGGAGCAAAGTTCTTGGGTGGGAATGTGACGGGAAACAAGTGCAGAGAGATAGGCCGGAGCAAGGCCATGAAGAGCCTTGAAGGTAAAGATCAACAGAAGCTTGTTCTGAATGCATTCAGATAGAGGGAGCCAGTGGAGGTTGGAGAGGAGGGGCTGAACATGGTCAAACCCACAGGCAAGGTGGATGACCTTGGTGGTGGAGCACTGGACACAAGTAAGAGGGGCAAGATCAGAGTCGGGGAGACCAGTAAGATGGAAGTTGCAATAGTCAAGGCGAGAGATTACTAGAGTCTGGACTAGGGTTTTGGCACTGGAAGCAGTAAGGAAGGGCTGGATTTTTTCCAATATTATACAGAGAGTCACCATACAGTGTGAAAACAACAGAAATGATTCTCTGTTATCTGTTAAAACATCACAGACGAGATGAGCGGAGGATGCTTGCTTAATGTAATTTTCATGAGATCACCTTCATGGAATAATAATAGCCTAATCTGGATAATTATCGCATTAAGGCAGATATATTATCAGGGTGCCAATGAATCTTGATGAAGCGAGGGGGGTTGCAGAGTTGACCGAGCGATTTCCTTCATCTGATATTGAATGTCCTTTTGGAACAGAAATGTCTCGGATCTTTTTATGGAGATTTAAGAACACCCACAAGCCTTGCTTTCCATCACTGCTATTTTGGGGAGCAGATGAATCTTGTGGTTTGCATCATCAGAAATATTGCAGTATCAGGAAATATTGCCAAAAAAAACCCCACCAAAAAACGATGGCAAAGGAATTCACAGATATTAATTTATTTAGCTGTTTATATAGCATGGATCTTTTTGTTTTCAGTCTAATACCTACAGGTTAGAGTTACCATGGGAATGAAACAAACTAGATGTAATTAACTGTCCTTTGAAAGCAACTCACCAAATGGATTCCAGGTGGCCCAGTAAGGCCACTTTTAAACGAGGCGCTTAGAAATGCCTCCGGAGCCCCGCATTCAAGAAGAAAGGCATGCAGGGAGTGTGTAAACACTGAGCGTGATACCGGAAGTGACGTGCTTCCTGTTCTCAGGAGCAGCGGCAGCTGGAGATGTGGGGCTTTGAAGAGATGCATTCTGAAAGTCTGAAAAGTGAGGCTTTTAGAATGCGTCTCTTCAAAGCTTCGTGTCTCCAGCCGCTGTCGAGAACAGGCAGCATGCCACTTCCAGTAGCGCGGGGAGTACGTAAACACTCCCAGCACGGCTTTCTTCTAGAATGCGGGGCTCCAGAGGCGTTTCTAAGCACCTCGTTTAAAAGTGCCCTAAATTATTATTATTATTATTAACAAGCATTTATATAGCGCCAGCAACAGGGGTGGCACCCCCCAGGAAATTTGGGGCACTGCCCCCCTAGCACCGTGGGGGACCCCCGTCGCGCCGTCATTGAAGAAAAAACCCCAACAACCACCTCGCGCCACCGCTTCTGACAGCAACAGCAGCCTCTGACTTCAGAGGCTGTTGCTGCTGTCAGACTCTATCTCCCTTCCGGGACCCAGTCTCAGAGCCGCTCTGAGAGTGGGTCCTGGAAGGGACAAAAAGGCTGAGCTGCTCAGCCGCCCAAACCACGTTTTCTATTGAAAACGCGATTTGGGCGGC
>QEPC01008364.1:7303479-7324087 GCA_003113815.1 Sphenodon punctatus | reverse complement strand
GATCTTTAGGTGTGTGTTCACAATGCTGGAAATGGGATGCTTTTGAGATCCTGAGATGTAGCTGTGAGTCTGGAGATCTTTAGGTGTGTGTTCACAATGCTGGAAATGGGATGCATTTTAAATCCTGAGATGTGAGTCTGGTTATTCATGGGCCTTGAAATCCCCCCCCCAACACACATACACACACACGCGCACACACACACACACACGCACGCAGCAGAGGGCAAGAATACTGCTTCAGAAGGAACTTCTGAAGCAGGGATTGGGGTTCCTCCAACATACATGCAGCAAGTCCCTTCTTTCTGAAGCAGCATTCTTAACCTCTGCTGCGTGTGTGTGTGTGTGTGTGTCTTTGCTAAAACTGCTTGTAAGTGAGGTTTAAGGTTGTCTGCCTGGTTTTAAACCAGGCAGAGGAGGTGATTATAACCTGCCTAACCTAACTGAAATTGTTTGATTAAGTAATGTAATGTCCATCCAACATTAACCCTTGGAACTCCTTGCTGCTGGGTTATGCTGCCTACTGTTGCCCTGGCTCCGCCCACCGTTGCCCACTGGTGGCTTTGCCGTCGGCAGGCCTTACTGCCCCTCCAACCTCAAGACCCACCAGCCACCCCTGGCCAGCAATGTACCTAGCGCTTTACAAAGTAATTGAATAGACACGGTCCCTGCCCTAGGGCTTACAATCTGAGGGGTGGGGGGAATGAAGGAAGGGGAACAGAGGGAGAGACAAGGAGTGTAAAATTGACGAGGATGCGAGGTCCCAGGTGCACGCGCTTGGCTTGGTTACATCAAGAACGATGGCTGGTTGGTCCCTGTGGTGAGGCTATGAGTACACAGACCTTAAATGTCTGTTGTGGTGAGGGCTGAAGTCTTTGGGTGCAGCGCAGACCAAACGTTTTACTGCTCTGAGCGGGCAATCAGAAGTTGACAATTAATATGTTAGTCTACAAGCGATATGCATTTGATCGGGGTGTACCTAGAATAGCTGCAGCAGGAGCAGCCGCACTGCGGCCCGCATGCACGCAGACTGGAGCGGAGTGCCCCAGCAGGAGCTCATTCCATCTTCTGCACCCACCGGGGCTCATTTCTAGCTAGCGTCACCCCTGCCGTACAGTCTAGTCAATGCTGTGTGCTTGGGGATGCTACTTCAGGTGAAGTTTTGATTGGCTCATTCAAATCCAGATTTCCTAAGCCAGGCCCACTTTGATTTGTCATGTTCTTACTTGAAACACACAGATGGAACAGGGCAACTGGTTTCTCCAGCAGCAGATGTACTAGCCTAAAAATGTGTCTGTTCTTGGCCATTGGGAAGATCTAGGCTCCTGTAAATACTGGCTGTTTTTACACGGATGCTAAATCTGAAATAACGCCTCTCAAACCCAGGTTTAAATGTCCGTGTAAAAACATAATCCTAGTTTAAAATATCCCGGTTACGGTTGAACCCTGGTTTATTTCATCCTCATTTTCAAGGATTTATTTTACCCGAGCTCAAATAATCCTGAGTTAATGTTCATGTAAACTGTAAATCCGAACCGAACATAGAGATGAGTTGATAGAGCAAGCATCCTCTCTACCCAGGCACATCTCTATGGTCGTCAGTGCTTTCTGGGGCTCTGGCCAGGAAATCAGTGTTTTGATTTCTCTCCCCCACAAACCTGCATAGATTAGCCATGGGAACATTCAAAGACATCTCCAAAGGGGAACAATGGTTTTTTTCAGTCGTCTGTGTTAGTCTAAACCCATATTAACCATGTACACTACAATCCCAGATTTATGATTATTCCAAGTTTTAAATGTCCATGTGAACAGGAACCCAGGATTAAGAATCTGGGATTTTAAATACGGGTTAGTATCCGTGTAAGAACAGCCACTATGTACTGTGTCAATGGGTATTTTCAGAAGTGCTTTCACCATGCTTAGACCCAATCCGGGGTAACGCTCCTCCCCCCCGCCAGTACCCAGAACAGACATTACGGTGCACCTTACCACACTTTGCCCTGAACCATGGTAGTGCTTACCACTGGCTGTTCCCCACGATTTTCCGAGATCACAACTGGTGGTAACTGCTAACATGGTTCAGGGTAAAGCGTGGTAAACATCTGGCGGCTGCTGAACAGAAGTGACGGTGGTTGTGACCCCGGGGTGGGGTTAAGTGTAGTAAATTGTGGCTAAGCATCACTTCTGAAAATAGTACCCTATGGCTGTGTGACCGTCCAGAATGTATTGTAAACTCCTGACGCTTGGTCTTCTAAGTGAGACTGGGCAGTTTAAGACTAAATTGTGATCAACTCAACATCAGTAAGGATTTTTCCCACACAACACACGATTAGCCTGTCAGAGGATGTCATGAAGGCCAAGAGAAAAACCAGGTTCAAAGAAGGATTGGATAAATTCCGGAAGGACAGATCTATCCATGGCTGTTAGCCTGACCTGTCAACAGGTGAAACCTCTCAGCTTTAGCAAGTCAGAGTGAATGGCAGAAAATGGATCAGTCAAGTATATTTATTATTAGAGTGCGGGAGCGCTCTAATAGTTAAGGTGTGTTGCACGCTACACTATAAAGCTCCAACATTCTATTTGTTCTAAAATTGGCATGATCAAAGTTAGGATTGTGAATTTGTTGTGGAGTATCACTCGGGTAAACAGTTCATGCTGTGAAAATTTCAGCTGAATCCGTTGGATAAAAGCTGAGATATCGCCGTTTGAATAGTGCACTTTCAAGCCTGATTTTTCATTTAGTCAGACCGTCTCAATCTGGGCAGGGTAGAGGGGTTGAGTGCTGGTGGGGAGGAGGAACTAGCCTTTTAGAAAATTAAAGGAGGCTGCCAGGGGGTGCCTTTGGGGTTTTATTTGTAAATTTGATGAGTAGTTTTAAAGTTATAGGGTTGTGAAACCCCCCATGTTAGCCTATGGAGAGGGGCGGGGCTGCTTTGAAGAGAAGCCCTGCTTGCCGCCTCTTCTCCTGTCTTTCCCTTTCCTGAGTGGGGCTCGGGGCAATTGTGCCTGGGGGTTTTGGGGTGCTGGGGAGAGAGGGTGGGGGACGCTTTGGATGTGGGGGGGGGACAAAGGAGTGAGGGCAGAGGGTGACTTTGGGTGTGAGGGAGGCGAGGGCAGGGAGGCGGTGAGGGGCCAGCTGCCCTCCTGTCCCCAGCTTCAGTGTTGCCCCCAACCTGCAAAGGAAGAGGATTGGGACTGAAAGACAAAGGCAAAGTGTGGGTGCATGGAGCCTAAGGCCACTTTCAGACCTCCCCCCGCCGATGCCTATTCCGGCTGCGGGAGGAAATGCGCAGCCAGGATATGCACAGGGAACAGACAGTCTGACAGCCCCGGCGCGATTTTGCCTGCAGACACGTGCAGGGATACAGAGCTGGATTTCCTGCTCTGCATCCCTGCGCATGTCTGCTAAGCCGTGCGGGGGTGGGGCTTTCAGACCGGCCGATCCCCGTGCATATCCTGGCTGTGCATTCCCTCCCGCAGTCAAAATATGCAGGGGGCGGGGAGGGAGAAGGTCTGAAAGTAGTCTTAGTTGTAAGTGAGTACAATATGTGAGACTGTACAATGTCTTTACTGCTAACATGGCACGGACGTTAAGGTGGGAGCCCTAACTTGCAATTTTCATGCTTTTTAGTGCATGACTGAATTTACAAGAGCCTTAACTCTTCTTGTAAACTGGAGGGGTATTTTTTTACTATGGAATATGCCTTGTTTCTGGTCACTTCCTCTAGCATCCTAGAGGGGGCTGGGCAAGGAACCTGGGGAGAGCTGGACTTGGTTTGGCTGCAAAGCTGCCCTGAGGGACTGCAGCCTGCAGCTGGGTGACTCTGCTTCTCCTCCTCCAGGTAACTCCATAAAGAGGGCACCGCCAAAGGGTGGAGAGCCGTAGGCGGGGTGTTAGCGGGGCGGAGGCGGTGGCCACCCAATGTGCCAAATCTAGGGAGCGCCTGTTACACCGGAGGGGGCTGGGAGCCAGTCGGACTCGCCCCACAACAGCTTGCCCCCACCGGAGCCTACTGGGGAGTGACTGGGCACTTTGGCCCCTGTTTTTACTTCTCCCCTCTCCTTGTGGCAGAGGGAGAAGGGGTGGGACCAAAGGGGCTTCCCCCGGGGGCTTTGGGGCAGGGTTTCCGGCCTGAGAGGGCTGAAGAGCGGCATGCCTTCTGGCTCCGCCGCGCCAAAGGGCCCTTAGGTGTGGCCCTTAGCTCGGAACCTTTGGGAAGCCTGAGGAGGTGGGAGCTTTGTGGGAAGATTAGAGGGGTTTATTTTGTGGTGTTTATGCTAAAGGGGTAGAGGGTGTGGGGGTCTTTTGCATTATATTTTATTATTTGGAGGGGGAGGGATGTTTGGAGGGGGAGGGATGGGGAGTGAGTGGGTTAGGGAGGAGGGATGGGGAATGTTTATGGGGTGGGGGAGGGAAGAACTTCCCTACTGCCAGGGCGGGGCAGCCTGGGGGGGAGGGAGGGAGCAGCCATTAGGGTCGTGACGGGCTGGGGGAGAGATGGTCCCAATTGGGGCGAGGTGAGATCAGTGAGACGGGACAGGTGTTTATTACAGGTCCCGCTCACTACCCCCCCCCCAGGCAGATGGGCAGGTGGTTCTCAGTCAGGGGCCCCCCAGTCCTGTGTTGTTGCTGTTAAATGCGAGATAAGTGGCGAATAAGGCAACAACTGTCCGGGAGGTAATCCTGGACCATGCCGCCGATCTCGTATGTATCACGGAAACCTGGCTGGACAATGAGTCAGGGCCCATTTTGGCTGACCTTGTTTCGGCCGGGTATTCTGTGCAGCATCAGCCGCGCTCGGAGGGACAGGGGGCGGTGTAGCCATGATTTTTAAGGAGGGTTGGACTGTGAGGAGGTATCCGGTGCAATCCATATCAGGTATTGAGGGTCTTCACCTTGTGTTTGATTTGGTGGGTGCTGCTTGTATACCGTGCACCTACCTGCGCAGCAGCGTCCCTACATGCTTTAGTGGAGGTGGTGTTGGGTGTGTGTGTTGCGGTCCCCAAAGTCAGTAGTTGTGGGGGACATCAACATTCATGTTGACGCTGACCTTATGGGAGCGGAGCATGAGTTCATGGCAGCCATGGCAACCATGGACCTGTACCAGAGAGTTATCGGCCCAACACATCAGGGGGAACATACCTTAGACCTTGTGTTTTGCACTGGCCTTGAGGCGGGTGTTCCGTTAGTGGGGAGTTATCAGCTGTACCCTTGTCATGGACGAACCTCACTCCTGGCACATGCCTGCCCCCAGAAAGGTGCAGAACCGATTCGGATGGTTTGCCCTCGGAGGCTGATGGAACCAGATCGGTTCCAGAAGGCTCTGGGTGAGTTTCCCTCTGATCTTGATGACTGTTCCATCGATGACCTCGTCTTGTTATGGAATACCTTGCTGACGGAGGCCATTGATTGGACAGCTCCTAGATGTCCGCTGCCTAGGCAACAGCTCCGCAGGCTTCCTTGGTTCTCAGAGGAACTGCGGGATCTGAAGCGAGAAGGGCGGCAGTTGGAGCAACGGTGGCGTTGTTCGCGTGCTGACACAGACAGATTGCATCATAGAGCCAGTTTACGAGCCTATGCCGTAGCTATGCGGGCAGCAAAAAAGGAGCTTTTTGCTACCCTCATAGCATCCGCTAAATCCCGTCCAGCAGAGCTTTTCTGGGTGGTGCAGGGGCTGGTCAGTCCGGCCTCCCTCCGCCTTGGGGTAGAGTTATCTACTGCTCACTGTGACATGGTTGTGGATTATTTTGTGGATAAAATCGCTCAGATTCACCATGACTTCGATGCCACAATTAATACGTATGGGGAACTGGAGGTTATGGAAGCCCCGTCTTGTCTGGTTTTGTGGGATCAATTTCAGTTGGTGACACCCGCTGATGCGGTTGGTGTTCTTGGGGCTGTTAGGGCCACATCTTGTGAATTAGATCCCTGCCCGTCCTGACTGATTAAATCTTGCTGGGAGACAATGGGGCCATTGCTAGCTGGGGTGGTCAACGCCTCCCTTCGGGAGGGCAGTGTGCCGGGCTGTCTCAAAGAGGCAGTGGTTCAGCCTCTGCTCAAGAAACCATCGCTTGACGTGGACTCCCTCACCAGCTATCGGTCTGTCTCTAACCTTCCCTTTTTAGGGAAGGTTATTGAATGTGTAGTGGCTCAGCAGCTGCAGGGACATCTTGACCGCATCAGTTATCTGGATCCCTTTCAGTCGGGATTTCTTCTGTGGTATGGTACC
The DNA here is from genome assembly GCA_003113815.1 of Sphenodon punctatus. NCBI lineage: Eukaryota > Metazoa > Chordata > Lepidosauria > Sphenodontia > Sphenodontidae > Sphenodon > Sphenodon punctatus. The sequence continues at coordinate 7,317,860 of QEPC01008364.1, read as the reverse complement.
GAGACTGCGCTTGTGGCTTTGGTGGATGATCTGCGCTGGGAAATGGACCAGGGTCTTTCGACCCTGTTAGTTCTATTAGATCTTTCAGCTGCATTTGATACAGTTGAACACAGGATGTTGGTAATGTGACTGCGGGACTGTGCAGGGGTGGGCGGGACTGTTCTTGAATGGTTCTGCTCTTTCCTGACTGGTAGAATGCAGCGAGTGGTTCTTGGAGAGTCAAAATTATTCCATCATACTGAGACCTCTTGTGTGGAGTCCCGCAGGGTTTGGTTTTGTCCCCTCTCCTGTTCAACGTATACATGCAGCCACTCGGTGATGTGATCAAGAGGTTCGGCGTGCGGTGTCATCAATATGCTGATGACACCCAGCTGTATCTCTCTTTTTCAACAGACCTAGGCCCTGCCGTCTCGGTGCTTACTCAGTGTTTGACGGCTGTGGGGACTGGATGAGGACTAACCGACTGAGGCTGAATCCCGACAAGACGGAGGTGATGTTGGTGGGTAAGGCGATGGAGATGGTGGCCCCCGTTATTGGCAGGGTCTGCCCTTTGTTGATACCCCAGGTACAGAGTCTGGGGGTGCTCCTCGACGTGCAGCTCCGCCTGGATGCCCAGGTGGAGGCTGTGGCAAGGAGTACCTTTTGCCAAATACATCTGGTGCGACGGCTTCGGCCATTTTTCTCAGGCTCTGACCTGGCCACCATCATCCATGCTTTCATCACCTCCAGATTAGACTACTGTAACGTGCTCTACGTGGGCTACCCATGATGACAGCTCGTAAACTGCAGCTGGTGCAGAATGCAGCGGCCCATCTTCTGGTGGGACTGGGCCTCCGGGAGCGTATTACACCAGTGCTCCGCTCTCTGCACTGGCTGCCTGTCAGTGGTTTTCCGGGCCCGATTCAAGGTGTTGGTTTTGGCCTATAAAGCCCTAAATGGCCTAGGCCCTACCTATCTGTGGGACCGCCTCACTCCCCGGGCGCTGTACCGACCACTGCGCTCATCTGGGGGCGGCCTGCTTGAGGTCCCCTGAGTCTTCCAGTGGGCCACGTAGGGGAGGGCATTCTTGGTGGCCACACCACAGCTGTGGAACTCCCTTCTGGTGGAGGCCCGGTTGGCCCCCGATCTCCCCTCTTTTCTGAGAAGTTGTAAGACCTGGCTGTTCCACCAGGCATTTGGCGGGGGAGATGGTTGAGGGGGTGGAGGGGTTTCTTGGGTATGGGGTTATTTTCTTTTCCTCCGTTTAGTTGTTTTAATTGTTGCTTTAATGTTGTTTTACGAATTGTAAGCCGCCCCGAGCTGCCTGTGGCAGGGGCAGGGTAGTAAAAGTTAGAAAATAAGTGAAAAATAAATCCTGTGCTGGTTATTGTCGGTGACTGGACAATGGAATAGATGGGGCGGGGGCATACCCACATCAGAATGGGCATGACCCATTGTGCCATCCAGCACTATGTGCATATGCAACACTCTATATGTCTCTGGGCCTCCCAGGCATGTGGGCTTGGGTACAATTGTACCTGCTACATCCATTATAGCTACAAACCTGGGTGGGTTCCCCACTATGACAATTACTCCAAGCTCCAAGGGAGTTGGGGACTGGTAGGGGGCACATGAGGGGTGCTCTCAGGAAAAGGAGGATCCAAATCGGAATTGTTTCATGGAATTCTGTCCCCTGTCCTTGTGCACATGATGTCGTCATCTCCGCTCCCTTACCCTGGGCTCAGTCTTCCGGTGCTTGGGGGCAGGGGCTGGGCCCAGGGACCAGACCCATGAACTGGGAAGGGGCCAAATAAAATCTAGCTGAGTGCTGCATTTGGCCCTCAGGCGTGAGATGCCTCACTCCTGGGTTAGGTAGGCCATTAGTCTTGCCCAGTATGGCAGCTCTTCTGCATATCCGAATAACAACAATCCTATTTCTGTTGTTTAACGACCTACTAACATGTTAAAACCCCTATCTGATTATTCACGTTTAGCCTTTTTATAAAGACGTAAAGTTCCAAGGACAGCACTGGATATTACGGGGGCACTGTCAAGTAGGCTAAGATAAAAACAAAATTGACCTACATTTAGAGAAAAAGAAAAATGGCCTTGAGGGTACGGCCGCTTTTATACGAGGCGCTGAAAAGCTCCTCCTGAATCCCGCGTTTAGAGAAAAGCTGCGCGGGGAGTGTTTACATGCTCCCTGCGCTGCCGGAAGTGATGTGCTCCCCGTTGTCGGCAGCGGCAACGGGGATCACATCATTTCCGGCAGCGCGGGGAGCATGTAAACACTCCCCGCCCAGCTTTTCTCTAAACGTGGGACTCAGGAGGCGCTTTTCAGCGTCTCATATAAAAGCGACCTAGGTTGCAGGAGATGGAGTCAAGAAGCTTGCCTGCCTTTACAGTTCTGCTCTTGGAGATCCCCTTGGGGGATAAATTTGAAGTGCAGGCTAATTTTTGCACCCTTCCTTTTTTTGGTCAGCATCTGGAATTAGAGCATTCCACTGTTCCCTGCAACCCCCACCCTCCAGTAGAAGTGACCACATACCTCCCAACAGTTCCTATTTAGAAAGGCCAATCCCTCTTTGGGTGCTGAATTCCACTGTCCTTTCAGGAGAGAAAGAGAGGCCCTTTTCACACAGACACTCTAACACTGATAAAATGGGGGTTACATTTTATTATACATGTTGCAGGGCACCCATAAAGCACACCTGCAACATGTATAATAAAATGTAACCCCCATTTTATCAGTGTTAGAATGTCTGTGTGAAAAGGGCCAGAGACAAAAAAAAACCCCAAACAGTATTCAGGTAACAGGCTCCTCTTTCGTGGTTGCCTCCCCAGAAAAGCACTTGACAGGACAATGGGGAGATGAGGGAATGACAAGACACTAAGTGGAATGAGAAGCAGGAGAGCCTCTGTCCCGCTTTATGCGCTTGGAATGTTGGGAGGTGCGTGTGCACGTGTACAAGAATTAGGGGTGGAGCTTATTTATGGAAGGACGGAGCTTCTTGGCCAAGGTGGCAGGGCGTGTCCCTCTTTGGTCACTGGAAATATTGGGACATATCCAGGGCCGGCCTTAGAATTTGCAGGGCCCAGGGCAAAGATAAAATCCCTTGGGTGCACCCTCTATGGGGCCCTAAAGGTGGTCATGTTTGGGGCCTTGCTGGGAGGGAAATGGGGCCCCCATACCCTGCCCCGGTGAAAACAGGGGCCACTGTGGGGGTCCCAGAAAGGGTGGGGCCTGGGGTGGTTGCTGTAGGCTGCCCTGTGGTAATGCCGGCCTTGGAGGTACACAAGCAATATCAGAAAAGAGTTTTGAAAACACTGGCCTTAATTTCGTTTGGCCTGATTCTCTGTTGTTTTACACTATCGATAGGATGTGCTGCTGTTGCTGCTTACAATGCAGTAGAGCCAAAGCCAAGTCCAGCCCATACTCAGACCACTGTGGGCCAGTTTTTGCATCTGTAAACAGGGGTGGTGGTGGAAATGGGTCCTGATTAATCCCTGCAGGACTTGGGCCCAAAGTGAGAGCCAGTAAGTCTTTGCAGGGATAACAACCTTCCTAGCCAAGCAATACTGAAAATCGCTGAACAGTTCCCAGGTCAGTTAGTGTGGTCCGACTGCTCCCAGCTGAGCGTGGCAGGAAGTGGTAAGCCAGCGGGGATGAGCTGAAGAAGGCTGAGCTGGAGCTCAGTATGAGAGAGAGAATTCCTGGGAGAGGCAGTGGGAGCCCCGGATGAAGCGAGAGCGGGATCCAAACAAGAGCGTGGGTTTCATCGAGGTTTGTCCAATGCCAGAAGGAAGGCTGTCAATAATGGGGACTGGACTTTCTTTGCAACTGTGTCTCATCACTTCCCTGACAGCAACAGGCTACCCAAGGGGCCACCAGGAGCACCTCAATCGGATCGCTGAGGTACAGGGATTGTGAACCGACGGGAGGAGAGCTTTTATAAGGTTTGGACACTCCCAAGAAGTGCAGTGTGTCCTCATGAGCGGGGATGTTTTCTGCCCCTACTGCATGGTGGTGATGAAGATGATGGAGAGTTAGACGCATGGGTTTGACGGGGCTTTATGTTACCCAAGAGGGATTTCCAACACCAAGGACGGCGAGAGCCCAATAAAACAGGGTGCTGCTTCTTGCCAGTACCTTGCTGTGATCTGTGGATGTGGAACACCAGATGAAAGCATGGAAAGACTGATGGCTTTTGATTTCAATTTTAAGTTTCGTTTTCACTATAGACATACAATAAAGTATGCAATATGCTCCGTAGGGGTGGGCATTATAGATACAGGTTAATGTATAGTTGCTAATAATGGGTTGTTACTGATTAATCCATACTGAACTACAACAGTGGTTCCGCAACACACTTATTGCAGATTCTGTTTTAAATCTATAAAAATATATATAATAATATAATAATTTAAAAAAATCATTGCACATGCTGGTTGGCTGGCTGTGTGACCTGGAGGACATCGAGACCCCTGTTACTGATGGGACCCAGAATCCTTTGGTTGCTCGTGTTTGTAGCCTTGGGGTGCTCTTGGATCAACTGCTGTGCCTGAATGGCCAGGTCGCGGTGGTGGCGGCCAGGAGTGCTTTCACCAACTTTGTCTGGTGAGAAGGCTGAGACCTTTTTTTGGTCAGATTTGGATTTGGCCATTGTCATCCATGCCTTCATAACCTCGAGACTAGACTACTGCAATGCACTGATGTGGGGCTACCCTGGATGACTGTTCAAAAGCTGCCGTTGGCGCAGAACACAGCAGCCAGCCTTCTGTTGGGGGAGGATTACCGTTACCGGGTGCACATTACACTGGTGTTCCACAGTCTGCACTGACTGCTGATAGCTTTCCAGGCACAATTCAATTGACCTATAAAACCCCAAACGGCTTGGGGCCCAGGTATCTGAAAGCCCGTCTCTTCACTTGTGTTCCATCATGGCCGAGGGCGGCCTCCTGCATGGACCAGGTCCAAATGCCTGCGAGGTCCGCACAATAAGGGAATGCAGGAAGTTGTTCTCGGTTGCTGCTCAACAATTATGGAACTTCCTTCCCTTGGAGGATCACCTATGTCTGAACCTGCTCATCTTTTGGAAGAGATGCAAGCCAGTGGTCTGGGATAGGGTCGGGTGGGATTGGGTGGAGGAGTTAAGAAGAGGGTTGCAGGGTAAGAGGGTTGCAGAGTAAGGGGGTTGAGGAGTCTTTAACTGTCTATTGTATATTTTTGTAAACTGCCCTGAGCCTTTGTGGGAAGGGCAGGGTAATAAACTGAATAAACGAATAAATAAAATAAGAGGTGATGCTTAGTTGCCAGAGGGTGGGGCTTGTCTCTCTTCAGCCACTCCAAATGTTGGGAGGTATGCAGACCTGAGTCTTGATTGGGGTGGATCATGCTGGGGATCCTGGAGGGATTCTCAGGTAGCACACCTGGGTGAGGCCTCTGCTGGGGATCCTGGATGGTCTCAGGTAGCACCCCTGGGTGAGGCCTGTGCTGGGGATCCTGGAGGGGTTCTCAGGTAGCACGCCTGGGTGAGGCCTCTGCTGGGGATCCTGGATGGTCTCAGGTAGCACACCTGGGTGAGGCCTCTGCCACGGATCCTAGAGGGATTTTCAGGTAGCACGCCTGGGTGAGGCCTCTGCTGGGGATCCTGGATGGTCTCAGGTAGCACGCCTGGGTGAGGCCTCTGCTGGGGAGCCTAGAGGGTCTCTGGTAGCAATGCCTGGGTGAGGCCTCTGCTGGGGATCCTGGATGGTCTCAGGTAGCACGCCTGGGTGAGGCCTCTGCAGGAGACCTGGATTTGAAACCCTGCTGTCGGGTCAGGTTGTGACCATACTGGACTAAGGTGGATCATTGGTCTGACTCTGTTAGGCAGCTCCTTATGCCTTGAGAGTGTCTGATGGAAGATGTGATATAAGGAAAGGGCAGAGCTGGTGTGTGTACATACATATTTTATAACCTCCTACTCAATATCCTTTTTAACCCAAATCACGTTTTTTAAATGCCACAAAACCTGCAAACATCTACTGTACTACCACCAGCCCCCAATTTTATTTTATTTTTTTAAAAGCATGACCATAATAATTTCCCCTCTTTGCCACAGAGACAGGCCTGCAAAGACAGCGCTGGTTAAATAACAACCCTAATCCCAGGACTGTGCCAACCTCCAAGCTGCTTATGAAAACAAGAAAGTAAAACAAAGAAAATCCATGTTGGCTTTTGTCGTATAGAAAAAAGTAGAAGGGGGGGGGGGCGGGTTGGGGGAGAGGAACGCTGAAAGAGAGGACAGAAAGGAGAGGGAACAAAATACTGTTCTCCAACTTCAAAGGGAGGGTTGCTGAGGAAGATAAATTAAATAACAGTTTTATTTTTATTTTAAAAAGAAGACTGTTGGGTTTGCCCATGTTAGAAAAGTTGCTTTGATTTAATAAAATCAATTTTAAATGGAGCTAGTTAAACCAGGGTGATTTTTTCAAATGTTGACCAGTCTCTAGTGCTGGTGTGTGTGTGTGTGTGAACTGGCGGCTTGGAAGCCACCTGCAAGCACCTCTCGGGCAAGAGCAAGAGATACCGAGCCATCCTTTCTGCTGTTGCTGCCACTGCCCAAACTAGCCTGGGAGCCGGAGCTTTGACATGAGGGGAGGAAGGATTAGGGCAAGCCGTGCTGCCCTGCCCTTAGGGTTTGGGGAAGCAGTGCCTTGTGGCTCTCTGGGATATGACCATTTGGGTATGCAGCTCTAAGTTGGGCCTGGGCACTTTGCCCATCCCCGCCCTAGTGTTTCTTCAAAGAGGCTTACTCAGCCTCTGGCTGCAATTCTCAAACCATTTAGGCTGCATTCACACAAGTCTCTTCTCCCACGTTTTAAATTTCCTGCCAAGGCAGCTATTACCTTATCATCCTTTTTCACACATCCCTTCCCCTTCTGTCGGTTTTGCCCCATGTATTACCACAGCTGCTGCTAGTAATCCCATAATGCTGCACGGCTGGTTTTTGCATGGTGCATTGTGGGGTACTTGTTAAGCCTGTAGCAGGTTGGCACCTTTCCATGTTACGAAAACTGTGCATTAAGGAATAAGGGCAATTTGTTCTACTCAGAAACCAAGGTTTAACATTTTTGATTAAATGTGCATTACTCCTGTGGCTTCTTTGACCTAATCTTTTCAGACTATATATAAAAAAAAATCCCTTCAGGAAAGGGGGTTTTGTGACTTAGCGGGCATTTTTACACACACCTTAAAGTTCCGGATTTTTCAATCTTCTGGGTTTACACGACAACAAGTTCCAGATGCATTTTTCACACACACACTGCCGTGAGGCAATTCCTGGAAGCGTTCTTAGACAAACACTGCCCTGAGGCAGCCTAAAGTAGCTGCAGCTGTAGACGTGACAGGCTGCCATGGAAACCAAGTGACCACAGCTGCCTGCAGCAAAGCAGTTTACCAGGAGAACCTTTTTTACACACAAAAGTTCTGGGAGAATTTCTATGCAGAAGTTCAAAGAGCTGAATGTTTAAGATCTGGGCGAGTGATTTAGACACACAGAACGTTCAGGATGTAACAGCAAACATGCAGGAGAAACGTGTGTGTAAAAACACCTAGCGTCTTGGGTGAATGCAGCCTTATTCTGAGGAAATCGCTTTGGTGGGTCTACTTTGGAATAAGTGGTCTGAGGACTGCAGGCTTCATGCACTGGCTAACATGAGAAAACAGTGGACAATATCCTGCTGGAGTCGGTGCAGCCCCCACTCAGTTTTTAGCACAACGAACCTCTTAGCTGGGCAGACGTTCTTCCCCCTGGGCACGGTCTGCCCATCCCCCCCCCCCCAAGAAGTGGTTGCTCTTCAGACACGCTAGGCCAGGGGTTCGCAACCTTTTTCCAGGCATGAGCGCTGGAGTGACGTAAGTGACTACTTGGGAGCGCTGCATCGTTTGCAGGAATAATTTGCATAAATATGCATAGATTAAACCGTCCCTCTGCACTTCAATTTAATTCATTTCAATGGAAATTGAGATAATTAATCAATGAATCCCAGCTCACGTTGACTTTAATGTATGAAGGACTGTTTCAAAGTGCTCCCGGGCACCACTGACAGCTGGCTCGGGGAGCACTTTCACACACTGCTCCTGAGCACCAGGTTAAGAATCCCTGCTCTGGGCTTTCGCCCACGACTCTATGGTGCTGTTTGGTGGGATGTGAATACGTGGGTGCACATTAGCCTGGATTCACCTGAACGGCAGCTCCACGTTCTTCGAGAACCTGCCGTGAGTGAGGGCTGTGGGGTTGGTGGGTGGCGGCCGTGTGGCCAAACATCTGGTGAACACCTAATAAACAGGCAGGCGGACACCCACCTAGTGTGGGTTAATATGGGCTATCGTCTTGTTTGCTTTCACTCAAAGAGGCCACTTCTTATCCATTCGCATCGTTATTGCAACCATCAGGCATCTGGAAATGGCCTCTGAGGAATGCTCCGTGCACAAGCATGTTTCCAACCTGGCATTTTGTTCTTAGGCTATGCAATTGCTAGCATACGTGACCTACCGGGGTCTTTCACATAGCAACAAGACAGAGAAAACATTTTTTGTCACTAGGATCTAGGTCTCAAACCCACTTAAATAGTTGAGGGGAATTTAGAAAGCGTGTCCATCACCTGTTGCAGTTTTTAACCTTAAAAAATAATATTAAACTGGCCGGATTTCAAGGTGGTCATGTGCTTCTGAGTTTGAATGGGTGCTTTCTTGATTTATTATTACAAATTATTTATATAGCATCAAGCACTGAACAATCATTAGAGACAGGTCCCTGCCTTGGGAAGCTTACAATTTAGACTAGACAAAGGAGGGGGAGATAAGGGAGAAGAGATCATAGGAAGAGACAGGGATACATTCATGAAGCCAAGAAGTTTCAGGTGCATGTACTTCGCTTATAGTGGAGAAGACAACCCTGAATGATAGGGCAGTAGAAGGTGAGAAGCTTGGGGCATGGGGGCAAGGAGCTAGGGAAGGCCTGATGGGAAGAGTGGATTTTTAGGAGGGATCTGAAGGTCAGGAGTAGGGCTGAAACTCAGTCTTGATGTTCTTGAGATTCTCATAGAGAATGGGGATCTTATTGAGATTTCCCCAATCGAGAACGAATTGAGAATCGACCTTCTTGACACTATTCTCTCTCGACGAGATACTTGAGAAGAAATGTAAAAACCACTGTGCATGCACAAAATGGCGACCGGGGCCATTTTGCGCATGTGAGGAACTTTTCCAAAATGGCGCTGGCAGCTGCCAATGCCATTTTAGAAAAGGGCGTATGCACAGTGCTTTCTTTTGCGTGTGTGTGTGTGTATGTTTTATGAGATATCTCACAAGATTTCATACCGGGTTCGAGACCTCGGTGAGATCTTGGTCCCTGGTACAAAATCTCACAAGAAAAAATAAGATTCTTGTTTCAGTCTTAGTGACAGAGGGAGAGAACAGAGCATGGTGCCCAAGGGTTTTACACAGGAATGAGTGGGACGTCACAAGTTCTTGATTATGAAATTCTTTGGAGGAAAGATAAAGAGAAGATGGATTGTGATAGAGAAAGCTCTTAATGAAACACATGCAATAGCAAAGGGGGCAGTGGTATTCAAAAGGACAGAAAAGGGAGTGGACTTCTGTTTAAGTATGTTTCCTGGCTGACATTAAAGTCCCCATTAAAGGAAGAGAGAAAATCTGGAACAACATGAAGAATGTTGGCACAAGACAGCAGGATCTGTGAAGGTAATAGGAAAACCACAATGGCCGTAGGACAGCAATCAACAGATTGCAGGGGAGCAGGAGAGCATCTGCTGAAGAACAGATGGGCTAAAATTCAATAACTGGAGACATTTATGGTGGTTAATCAGAGAGTTATGTGCTTCTTTTTGCCGTATTTCATTCCTCTTTGAGGAAATAAAGCACTTTCTCTTGATTTTGGCGAGAGACTGTCTTGTGCAGTGTGTTGGCCAGTGTGTAAGATTTGTGAGGTAAATTCTTGGAGATTGTGCTGTTTTCCACTTATCTTTCACCATTAAAAGTCAATGGGAGTGTTACCATTGACTTCAACGGGTGGAGGATTGTGCTTTTAGGGCAACTCCCGTTGACTTCAATGGTGGGGGATTGTTCTCTGAGTTGGACAAAAAATCCCAGTGGAGAAATAAGTCTACCCTTCCAGAAATCCTGCCATTGCATGTTATTCCTAGGGGGCTGAAATAAATATAACATTTCATGTCGGTGAAGATAATCCATGCATTCATGCCCAATTCATTAATAACTGCATTCGTCTTTGCCAATGGGTGTTACAAATGTGATGGCAGAGCGCCATCATCATGACCTAGCTGCTGACATTGTCCGGACTGGGTCTGGCTGTGGAACAAACTTTCATATGCCCGGGGCCCGAGGGAGGAGGGTCAGGGAGACACACAGACATGTGGCTGCCTGGCCCTGGCCCTGCCCCCACCGTGATGGGCAGCCATGGTGGTCCTGATCTGGGCCGGCAGGAACAGACCTGTTAACACACTCTGGCCTGCTTTGCCCTGATTGGGTGGACCTTAGCCTGGCCTGTGGCCCTGGAGGTCTCAGGGGTCACTGCCTGGGCAAGCTAACGATATTGCCCAGGGAAATCCTGCCAACGCATGCAGGCCAGGACCAAGCCTAAGCATGACAGAGTGGCCCAAAGCGATCCCCAATCACGTTTGTTAACACCCACTGTTGTGATATTCACAATTCTGCTTATTTGGTTACTGCATTTCAGTTAATTTGTTATTTCATGCTTGGTATTTGTCAGTTTGATACTTTGGTATTTGGTACTTGGTTCGTACCTGGTAGTACTATTTAGTGCTAAATAGAACCAGGAGTGCAGCAAGGCTGCGGAGGGACCAGGGGAGCTCTCGGCCAATCTTGGCTTTCACCCACAAAAGTGGTGGTGCCAGCTCAGCTCCTAGCAAGCCTCCCAAGGGCGGCAGCAAGTCTTCCAGAAAGAAGTTTTCAGAATGGGTGGGGATTGGGTCAGCACTCCACCTCTGCCAACTCTGAAAACTTCCTTTTTGGCAGAGTCCTTTGCAAGTAGCTTGAGCCCTGCTAGAAAATTTTCAGACTGGGTAGGGGCAGAGTGTTGGCCCTGCTCCCGGCCCCACCCACTCTGAACATTTCCTAGCAGTGCTCAGTCCACTTGCAAAGGGCCCCCATCGAGTCCCCAGTCTGGGCTCAACTGAGGCCCCTCACACCATAGTAGCTATCTATGCCCCTGAGTGGTATTACCAATGTGAATGGAGTACCACATACCAAAAGACTGAAATACCAAACACAAACACAAACATACAAAAATATAATAATATTTAGAACTGCAAATGATACTTCATACTTACACTGTTGGGAGACACTGAATGCAATGAGTTTGGTATTCATGTCAAATAATCATCTCAGCCCTAGTTATTTCTCTCTATTTGACCGTTCTTCTGAAGTCCAAAGTTTGGAAATGTGATGAATGAATTCCAGCCAAGATCACAATGGGTGAAAACAGACATGATGCTAACCACCCCTGGTGGTCATTTATGCATGTTGCAGGGCTGCATAGGGCACCAATACAGCCCTGCAACATGCATAAATAACCACCCAGGGTGGTTTAGCGTCATGTCAGTTTTCACCCTATAATGCTTTATTTTAGGGAAAGACTCATGTTGATATGAAAGTATAATAAAAAGACAATACCTTTCTCGGAATAGTCTTATGTTGGTTAATAGATGGATAGAGCTCCCAGGAAGGGACTGTACATAAAATGTGTCCTCTCCCAAGTAATAGCTTTGGGATGCTGCGTGCCTCTGAGATACCCTGCTTTTTTTATTTATCCAAAGGTATTAGTAGCCTGAAGAAAAGAAACTTAAGGGGAGGCATGATAGCAGCCATCAACTCTCTGAAGGGCAGTCACCAAAAGGATGCCGAGGAACTGGTTTCCATTGCCACAGAGGGCAAGATCAGAAATAAGGGGCTCAAATTACAGGAAGGGTAGCTTTCAGTTGGATAACAGGAAAAACTTCCGAACAGGGGGTTGAACTAGATGATTTTTGAGATCCCTTCCAACTTACATTACTATGATTATCACTGGATTATCTGAATGCCTCACCACCTTCTCCTCTCTACTCCTCCACCACCATCCCTCCCTGGCGGTCAGCCAGGAGAGCCCTCTTTCAGGTACCATCTCCCCATCGGGTACGTATGGCAAAGGTGCACGGAGCAGTGTTCTCAGTGGCTGCCACAGTGTTGTGGAACCTCCTTCCTCTGGAGGTGTCAGGGACCCAGCCCAGGCATCCCAGTGAGAGAGGAGCAGCCCCCATCTGGAGTGCGTCCGGGATGTGGTCAAGTCTGGAGCCAAGGTCGAGACCTGGGTGGTCCATCCAAGCGGGACGGGGTGTGGCGAGGCAAGGTGAGGTGAGTTCTGGCAAGCTGAGTGACTTGCCCAGTCTGAAGCTCAGAACTGGCTCTGGCCTCTGACTCAGAAGTTTTTATAGCTTCCCTGGACCAAAGCTACACCAGTCTCTGCAGCCAATCACAACAGCTCATCCTCTGTCCTGGGGGGTATCAACAGGCCTGCTGTGTCGCACTGGCACCTGCAGGCGGGAGGAAATGGGCCCCAGTGCTTGAGAGTCCCAGAGTCCTGGGTTCTGTCTCTGCCAGGGCTAGAACCTGACAGGAGGTTTGTCAAAGCAGAAGCCTGAGTGTTTTCTGGAGGCAATGGAAGACTTTTTGTTTTGGCCAAGTGTAACGGGGAGCCTGTAGGAGAGCTGTAACTAAGAGCCTGCGGGAGGCTTGCTCCCTGTTGCCAAGCGAAGCCTAAAATCGCTGCCAAACCCAAGATGGCGGACAGCCAGCCACCCAGGAGCCAATGAGACTAAATGCCCTGAGGCACTCTGGAGATCATTTAAGCCAGGGTCTCAGTTGCAGTTGTGCGGCCATAGGAGAAGGCGCTCTTGAGAAAGCTCCTGCTTCTCCAAGAGGACATCCAGATGGAAAGGCTGAAACACTGCCCTGACCCTTCCCCATGCTACAGGTCCTATTCCAACAGTGGCTGGAAAGAAGGAGGACACAGATGGTGTGGGAGTCAGAGGTGGGACTTCCCTTATTTTCCCCAAGGGACCTCATTGACATAAACAACAGGGCTAGTACAGCTCTAGGCTGGAAAACCCTGAGTTTTACCAATGCAACTTACCTTGTGCAGGACCAAGACCAGGACTCTACACAGTCAGGATTCTAAGCATGAAAATGCACTGGGGCATGCTAATTCCCCATGAGCCTCCAGAGCGCCCCCTAGCATCCAGAGGTGACCTGGTGACACCAAGTATTTAACAGGTAGATGAGGATTTCTCCATATATATATATATATGGAGAAAGGATGGGGTAGAAGTGTAAATAAATAAATAAATATTTACCCTCACAACACAGTCTAGTAGGGATGTGCTACTGTTTCTGCTTCATAGATGGGGGGACCTGAAGAAAAGGGAAACGAAATGGCCCAAGGTCACACATGGAGGAAGTCTGTGGCAGAGCTGTTTCTCTGTCTTGTCCTTTTATTACAACACCATCTATCTTTTTTTGGGGGAGGGAATAATTTCAAATCCCATCAGGTAACTGCCATTGTGACTCACTGCATTAGTGCCCTAGTTCCTAGACCTCCTGCATTAAATAGTCACATACTCCATTTGACATGCCAGTCCAATGTTTCAAGTGCTGTGCTTATTCACTGGAAAGTGGAATGTTGACTTAGAAAAACTCAGCTGTCATGAGTTGTTTGGAATTGGATAATCTCATTTGGATGGCTATGGAATCTGTGCCGCTACCCTGAGCATCCAAACTTGGGGAGTGGAGAAAGTGGTTTTGATGTATCGCATGCCTTATGGAGTCACATTTTTGGAGACCCAAGAGCCAGATGCTGTATCTAGTAAAGTCCATGACAAACTCCCATTGGCACTGAGGAAATGATCTCAATAAAAGATTTGAAGATGGCGTATGTCACAAGTTGGAGGGTCCACACCCCCACTTTACCGGGTTTGAGTGACTCAGTTTCCCTCGCGCACAGCCCGCTTGAATTAGTTTCTCTCTCTGGCTAATTCAAGTCTGCCGCAGGGACAACTCCTTTGTCACTTCCCGTTTACAGACGCTTTACTTTCTGGGTTCGCAAGAGCTTGAGAACTCTTGTTGCTCACTTGTGTTCCAATGTTAGACACAAACACTTCTTCATAAAGATAAGAAGTAAGTTTATTGATTACATAAGCAAGATAGTTGATACAGAGTGGTTCCTAGAAATCAAAGGTAAATATAACGCATTCCTGATCTATACTGGTTGAGTTCCTAAATAAGCATCTTACCCTACAAAGGTCCATAATTTTCTCTCAGTCCT